>SJYX01015115.1:230227-262277 GCA_006410675.1 Oreotragus oreotragus | reverse complement strand
GACAGAGGATGAGATGGTTGGATGACATCACTGACTTGATGGACATGAGTTTGAGGAAGCTCTGGGAGTTGGTGATGGACAAGGAAGCCTGACATGCTGCAGTCCATAGGGTGCCAAAGAGTTGGACATGACTGAGTGACTGAACTGACTGAACTGATTAAATATAAAATATAATCACTCCAAAATGTAGCTTATGGGATACAAGGGTATTTTTTAAAAGTGACAATATTATAATGACATAAAAGTTTCCAATGCTTATCTGCTGGTAGCTATGATATGATGTTTTGGTTTTTCCAGTAGTCATGTATGGATGTGAGAGCTAGACCATAAAGAAAGCTGAGCCATGAAGAATTGATGCTTTTAAACTGTGGTGTTGGAGAAGACTCTTGAGAGTCCCTTGGACTGCAAGGAGATTCAACCAATCAGTCCTAAAGAAAATCAGTCCTGAATATTCACTGGAAGGATTCATGCTGAACCTGAAGCTCCAATACTTTAGCTGCCTGATGTGTAGAAATGACTCATTGGAACAGACTCTGATGCTGGGAAAGACTGAAGGGGATGACAGAGGATAAGATGGTTGGATGGCATCACCAACTGTATGGACATGAGTTTGAGTAAGCTCTAGCAGTTGGTGATGAACAGGGAAGCCTGGCATGCTGCAGTCCATGGGGCTGCAAAAAATCGGACATGACTGAGCAACTGAACTGAACTGATAATTATGATGAATGTGTACTTGGGAAACATTCCTATATCACTTCTCATTTTGATCTAGAAGGTGACAAGCTCTGATATGAAGTTTCGCAACAGGAAGGCAGTGTACTGAGCTAGGAAGAGAAGACACAGACTCCTGCCTTACTTAGCTCCATCAGTGGACATCTATGCTTACTCATGCAATTGAAACTAAGTTTCAGTTTCCCTCCTCATCTTTAAAAGCTATAAAACATATTGTCCTGCCACAGGACGGAGGCATAGATGATATATCACATTTGAAAAGCCCTCCCTTTCACATTAATCCTGGAGGTAAAGCTGTATTCAATGTATCGATGTAAACATAGGGACCTAGCACTGAGAAGTATATTAGTATAGTAGTTTCATTTTAGAGAGGAAAGCAGTAAAGTGCAAAAGTGTTAAGTTATGCAGTTAACAGAAAATAATGGGCCCGAACTTAAGCCTTTTCTTCAAGTTCGAAAGGACTTCTACCTTTTCCAGATTTGCTACATAGTCTCCCAGCACTAAAAGGAGATATGTTCCCTGTCTCTAATCACCAAGGATAAACTGCTTATCATTCAAAAATACTAAAACAAAAATTAGATCAGTACATGGAATATTTATAGGCACAGTTTTCAACATAGAAGACCTAATATTCTGATTTCCAACTAGGAAAGTTTTTACCCTAGCATACTGTCACCTAGGTGGGGCTTCCCTGGTGGCTCAGAGGGTAAAGAAACCGCATGCAATGTGGGAGACCTGGGTTTGATTCCTGGGTCAGGAAGATCCATTGGAGAAGGGAATAGCTACCCACTCCGGTATTCTTGCCTAGAGAATTCCAAGGACAGAGGAGCCTGGTGGGCTGCAGTACATGGGGGTGCAAAATTTGGACATGATGGGATGACTAACACATTTACTTTCACTACTATCTCCTAGCTATTAAGGTCATTCTTGGTACATATTCAATATTTAACAAATATAAAGGGATAATAAATAAAAATATTATGAAATAATATTTTGATTTTATGAGGCTTAATAATTTCATAGTTTTATTTGTTTTTGAGCATCAAGGGGATTTATTTAAAATAGGAAACTACTTTATTAAAAGGAATGATTTCAAATTGCCCAACATGCATTGCCTGAAATGCTTCATTATGCAGTACATCATGTTTATTCAGGTGAAAGTATACAGAATATTGCATATCTCTAAATACATTGATCTAAATGCAAATGCAGTTAAGTGTAAAATCCAACCTTGGTGTCATTTGGTTTTACATTCTGCCATCAAAATTTAGAGGTATTCTTTAATTTCTTAACATAGAAATCCAGAAATCAATGACAATTTTTGGAAAAACTGGTAAAAGTAGAACGTTTGAAATTTATATGCCCAATCCACTTAGAAAACTTTGTATGCAAGTATAAAATATAAATTAATGTTTAGGTTGTAACATGGTTATTAGAGGGAAAATAAAAGATTTGCTTGCTTTTAGAGACCATGGTTATAGAGAATTTAAAAGTGAGAGAAGGCCAAGTGACTTCAAGTCTTTATTTCATTTACTTGTAGGACTGACCGAGGTGTTTTCTATCAAATTCATTTAAACCAAATTGTTTTGCGGCAAACTGTACACAGGCACTCAGAAGGTAATGGATCTCTTTTCTCTTTGATTCCTACTTAGTCAAACTTATGTATTGATCTCATTGCTCTACTGCCACAAAACAATGTCACAATGAATCTAAGATAAACATACCAAATTTGCCATCTAGACAAGTGAAATAAATACAACTGTCACAGTTTATAAATATGAATACTGAAATCCAGGAAAGCAGATTTACTTATCTATGATCNCAAACTTATGATGTATTGACCTCATTGCTCTACTGCCACAAAACAATGTCACAATGAATCTAAGATAAACATACCAAATTTGCCATCTAGACAAGTGAAATAAATACAACTGTCACAGTTTATAAATATGAATACTGAAATCCAGGAAAGCAGATTTACTTATCTATGATCGAGACTGAATTCAAGATCAGAACCTATGCCTCTGGAGTTCAAACCCACAGTCCACTGGAATATAGTGTACCCATAGGACCAAGCTGTAAAAGAAGCATTGGCTCTGTGTGGGTAACTTTACACTTCCTTTGGAAGCTGCAGTAGAAATTTCATGCCACTGAAGGCATATGTATCCTCATGGCACTACAAAATAATCATATTAGGCAGAATGAACATCGTAAAGGATAAGTTCATTCTAGCCAGTTGGTTGCGTTTGACTGCCATCTTTCACTGTCCATAGCAAATCACTTTACTTATTGAAAATGTATGTCTAACTTTCTTATGTAATGAGCTTAGCGTCCCTTGAGGATGGCATTTTCCAACTGCAAAAGAAAATGTATCAAAAATTATTTCCTACTTTCTAAGAGAGCAGATATTAAAAGTTCTCATTATTGGTAAATGTAGCCGTTATGAAGATCAGAATAGAGGTTCCCTAAAAACCTAAAAAAAAAAAAAAAAAAGAACTACCATATGACCTAGCAATCCTATTTCTGAGCATATCCAGGGAAAACCATGCAAAAAGATACTTGCGCCCCAGAATTTATGACAGTGCTATTTACAATAGCCAAGACATGGGATGTCCATTGACAGAGGAATGGATAAGAAGATATGATGCATATATACAATGGACTGACACTCAGTCATAGAATAGAATGAAATAATGCTATTTGTAGCAACATGGATGGAGCTAGAGATTAACATACTAAGTGATATAAGTCAGAGACAAATATCATATGACATCACTTACATGGGATCTAAAAAAATGATACAGATGAGCTTATTTATGAAACAGAAAGAGACTCAGAGGCTTTGAAAACAGACTTGTGGTTGTCAAAGGGGAAAGGTGATGGGAAAAATGGATTGGGAGCTTGGGATTAACATATACACACTGCTGCTGCTGCTGCTGCTGCTGCTGCTGCTGCTAAGTCACTTCAGTTGTGTCCGACTCTGTGTGACCCCATAGACGGCAGCCCACCAGACTCCCCCGTCCCCGGGATTCTCCAGGCAAGAATACTGGAGTGGGTTGCCANAGAGGCTTTGAAAACAGACTTGTGGTTGTCAAAGTGGAAAGGTGATGGGAAAAATGGATTGGGAGCTTGGGATTAACATATACACACTGCTGCTGCTGCTGCTGCTGCTAAGTCACTTCAGTCGTGTCCAACTCTGTGTGACCCCATAGACGGCAGCCCACCAGACTCCCCCGTCCCCGGGATTCTCCAGGCAAGAATACTGGAGTGGGTTGCCAGTTCCTTCTCCAATGCATGAAAGAGAAAAGTGAAAGTGAAGTCGCTCAGTCTGTCTGACTGTTAGCGACCCCATGGACTGCAGCCCACCAGGCTACTCCGTCCATTGGATTTTCCAGGCAAGAGTACTGGGGTGGGGTGCCATTGCCTTCCCCGCATATACACACTATTGTATATAAAATGGATAATCAACAGGACCTACTGTATAGCACAGGGAACTTTGCTCAGTAATCTTTAATAATCTATAGGGAAAAGAATCTGAAAAAGAATGGATATATGATATATGTAAAACTGAATCACTTTGCTATACACCTGAAACCGACATACCATTGTAAACGAACTATAATGTATTCAGTTCAGTTATCGCAAAAAAGAAACATCAACAAAAATGTTCTCATTTTATATACAAATGGTAATCCTGGGAGGAGATGGATGTGTTAACTTGACGGTATTCATTTCACAATGTACATATTTATTGATCATCACATAGGACACCCTGTGTGATTAGTCACTCAGTTGTGTCTGACTTTTTGCAACCCCATGGACTGCAGCCTGTCAGGCTTCTCTATCCATGGGGATTCTTCAGGCAAAAATATTGGAGTGAATTGCCATGCACGCCTCTAGGGGATCGTCCCAACCCAGGGATCAAACCCAAGTCTCCTGCACTGCAGATAGATTCTTTACCAGCTGAGCCACCAGGGAAGCGCAAGAACACTGGAGTGGGTTGCCTATCCCTTCTCCAGGGGATCTTCCCAGTCCAGGAATTGAACCAGGATCTCCCACATTGCAGGCAGATTCTTTTCCAGGGAAGCCCTTGGACACCATATATATATATAAAATATATACACATTTTAAATCTGCCTGGATACCATGATAATGATGACAAATATAAAAGTATTTTCTATAGAAAATATCTTAGGTATATCTGTACAGCCTAAATATACTGATTTTTTTTTTCCTGAAGAATAGTAACATGTATTTGGTTGAACATGATGCAAAGTGTTTGAATACTTACTGGCAATTTCATAATGTTTGACATAATAGTAAAGCAAAGTGGTTCAGATCATGGGATCTCATCACAGAGGGCTAGAGATTAGATTCTGTTGGTTTTTTTTTCTCCATTTAAAATTGTCCATGCTTGGGCTATTAAGAGAGAATATTTATAAAATTCTAATGCTTGTGTTAGTCATACAAGTGCTGAGGAAATGCTGTGTGTGAAAGCCATTCAATTGTGTCTGACTCTTTGCGACTCCATGGACTGTAGCCCACCAGACTTCTCCGTCCATGGGATTCTCAAGTCAGGAATACTAGAGTGGGTTGCCATACCCTCCTCCAGGGGATCTTCCCAACCCAGGGATGGAACCCAGGTCTCCCGCATTGCAGGTAGATTCTTTACTGTCGAAACACCAGGGAAGATAGTCACATTGGGGATTGGAATTTTAATATGTGATTTTGCGACTCCATGGACTGTAGCCCACCAGACTTCTCCGTCCATGGGATTCTCAAGTCAGGAATACTAGAGTGGGTTGCCATACCCTCCTCCAGGGGATCTTCCCAACCCAGGGATGGAACCCAGGTCTCCCACATTGCAGGTAGATTCTTTACTGTCTGAAACACCAGGGAAGATAGTCACATTGGGGATTGGAATTTTAATATGTGATTTTTTGGAAGGACACAAACATTCAGTCTATGATGATAGTAACAAATGTAATGGTGCTGATGATGTTGATGATGATAATTGATAATGTTCATGTTACACAACTAATTCATCATGTTTGAATCAATGGGTTTAAGGGTGATGTGTTTGGAATGTCCTAAATACCATGATTACAGAAAAAAAGGAAAATGCATATGCAAAATTAGCTTGGGTTCTGTTGGGAACAAAAATTGGAGGCTATGAAAAATGTTGATTAATGAAGTAGGTTTATTGGAAGATTGGTTCTATAAAGTAATTCTAATGTATTCATGGTCTAATCAGTTATTATGGGTTTAAGCCAAGATCTAACTATTAGCTAGATAATTTTTATAAAGTACATGATATCAGAAAGGATGCTCTGTTAATTTCCTTATTAAAAGATCTATATTACTCACAAAGTGAAGGACCAATTTGGTAATATTATAAACAAAAAAGCACATTTTTTTTTCTTTTTTCGCCCCCTTTAAGGTCAAAGTCAAACAAGAACAACAATAATTCAAGCTACCAGTTAATGTAGTGTGTACCCAGTATAAGAGGTAAACATCCCTGATATCATGTGAGGCATTTAAACACAATTTCTGGATTGGGGGCAGGAGGAGAAGGGGACGACAGAGGATGAGATGGCTGGATGGCATCATGGACTCGATGGACGTGAGTCTGAGTGAACTCCAGGAGATGGTGATGGACAGGGAGGCCTGGCGTGCTGTGATTCATGGGGTCGCAAAGAGTCGGACACGACTGAGCGACTGAACTGAACTGAACTCTCACTTAATTCTCACTTCAATCCTATGAGAGAAGTTATCATTATCTCAATTTTACATAATGGAAAATAAGGCTCAGAGGAATTCAATCATGTTCCTATTGTCATGAAGCTAATAAATTAGGTATTCAACTCAATATATCGATCTAGGTATTCATTACACCTTACGAAACTATAAAGATTTTAGCCAAAGCGTGTATGAAAGTATATGAGGTCTCTTTGGGAACCTTCCAATTTTTTGATGCCATTCAGCAAGTGCTTCTATCTGAATAAACACGAAATTGAACTATTAGTTGTAAAATTATTATGGTTTTCACTAGCTGTTGCTTGTGATCCCTCCTGCCCTTAGGCCTTCATGGCTTGCTAGATCTCAAAACTAAATGCAAGTCCATGGAAAGATTCTTTGCTGTGGATGAGAGCATATAAGGGCAGGAATCTGATGGTTACTCCTGATATCCTTTCATCCAGGAGTTTGCATGAAGTATGCTCCAAATCGATTTGGAATTTGGTTCTATCTGTTGTTGAGATATGGAGACATTTGAAAGAATTGTTCTTCAATAAATGAACACTGGAACCACTGTATAAATATGGGAACCTATTTTAAGGTAATGCAGTATTAGGCATGAGGAAGTCACAATCTGGATTCAGTGACTATTTCATCTGGAACCCATTATGTGTGTGTGCCAAGTCATGTATTCATGATTACATTTTAGTTAATTTAAACATACATTTACTGATTACTTGAATGTGTATGTCACTGTTGTGTGAACTTGAAACTCAAAGATGAATAACAGGAAAAGGCATAGTCCTAAAGGCCGGACAGGAAGGAAAACTGGTAATTTCAAGACACTGTTTTATGTACTTTGCTAGAATTGTGCAAAGGAGATTGGTGAAAATGTCCTGAAAGAGATGATTACTGAACTAAATTCTGATACATAAATAGGATCAGGAGGATGCATATACAACACGATATCCAGCCTCAACTATTAATCAAAACAGAGAAATATTAAAGAGTTGATAATATCAAGTATTTTCAAAGGTTCAGTCTTGTCATTGCTGGTGACTGGATATTACTGCATCCATGGTGAAGAACAGTTTGGCAATATCCAGTAAAATTACTAATGCAAATATGTGATAATAATCTTTCCCAGGTATAGATCTAGAGAAATACTCACTTGAATATTTAAAAAAATATGTATAACTGTTTTCTTGGGGATGTAAACTGGTAGAACCACTATGAAGAATAGTATAGAGCTTCCTTAAAAATCTAAAAAATAGAGTTACCATACTATACTGCAACTCTACTCTTGGGTGTATATATGGAGAAAACCATAGTTTGAAAAGATACATGCACCCCAATGTTCTTGTTGGCACTATTTCCAATGGCCAAGACATGGAAGAAAATTAAGTGTCCATTGGCAGATGACTGGATAAAGATGTGGCATATACATATAATNTTAAAAATCTAAAAAATAGAGTTACCATACTATACTGCAACTCTACTCTTGGGTGTATATATGGAGAAAACCATAGTTTGAAAAGATACATGCACCCCAATGTTCTTGTTGGCACTATTTCCAATGGCCAAGACATGGAAGAAAATTAAGTGTCCATTGGCAGATGACTGGATAAAGATGTGGCATATACACATAATGGAACACTTCTCAGTCATAAAAAATAAAATAATCATGTTGGCAGCAACATGGATGGACCTAGAGATTATCATATTAAGTGAAATAAGTCAGAAAAAGACATATAATATTTCCTTGTATGTAAAATCTTAAAAAATAATATAAATGAATTATTTACAAAACAAATAGACTCAAATACATAGAAAACAGACTTATGGTTTCCTAAGGGGATAGCAGAGGGCAGGGGAAGAGATAAATTAGGAGTTTTGGATTAACATATAAACATAATTATGTATAAAATAAATAACAAGGACCTACTGTATATTACAGGGAAATATATTCCATATCCTTTAACAAGCCATAATAGAAAAGAATCTGAAAAAGTATAAATATACCTGAATCAATTTACTGTACACATGAAACTAACACAGCATTGTAAATAACTTGTAAATTAACTATATTTCAACTGTTTAAAAAAATGCTTAAAAAAGAGAATATATATGAAGATATTCATTACAGCATCATTTACAAGACTTCCACATCAGAAGCAACATCAGCATTCATCAGTAAATAGACAAANATGAAACTAACACAGCATTGTAAATAACTTGTAAATTAACTATATTTCAACTGTTTAAAAAAATGCTTAAAAAAGAGAATATATATGAAGATATTCATTACAGCATCATTTACAAGACTTCCACATCAGAAGCAACATCAGCATTCATCAGTAAATAGACAAATCCATATATGGAACACAATACCAAGCCTCAAAGTGATGGAACAGAGAGATCTTATATCCCATTAGGCTTCCCTGGTGGCTCAGACGGTAAAGAATCCACCTGCAATATGAGACACCGAGGTTTGATCTCTGGGTTAGGAAGATTCTCTGGAGAAGAGAATGGGCTACCCGCTTCAGCATTCTGGCCTGGAGAATTCCAAGGACAGAGGAGCCAGGCAGGCTACAATCCATGGGGTCCCAAAGAGTTGGACCCGACTGAGTGACTTTCACTTTCACTTCACGCCCACTTCCATATATCTCATTACTGACAAATACTCAAAACATAATGTTGAGAAAAATTTTTGCTGAATGATAAATGCACTGTAGTACACTTATATAAAAAAAGCAATATTGTATAATTGTGGATATGTATATGCAGGCTTCCCAAGTGGTACTATTATTAAAGAATGCACCTACCAACGCAGGAGATGTAAGAGATGCAGTTTTGATCCCTGGGTCAGGAAGATCTCCTGGAGGAGGGAAGGACAACCTATTCCAGTATTCTTGCCTGAGGAATCCTCTAGTGGGCTACAACCCATGGGGTGCAAAGAGTCAGACACAACTGAAGTGACTTAGCACAGCACACAGCACATGTATGTGTATGCATGTGTGTGTGTGTGAATCAGAAGTCATCTGTAAGAACAGACAACTATGCGGCAGAGGTTGCTTCTTGGGAGGAAGAAGGACTATAGATAAAAGCTAGAGTTCAAAGGGACATCAACACTGTAATATTCATTTCTTTTAATAAAATAATAGAACAAGACTATAAAAAAGACTAAAAACTGCCAAGTTTCAAATCCTAAATTATGTTTATCAATATATCTCAAAATGAAATGAAATAAAGTCCATCAATTTAAATGTTAGTTGCATGCAAAACAGTATCATGAACATACCTAGAATAATGTTTGATTAAATATCTGGGCACTGAAACCTAGCCAAGTTGAAAACTAAAATTAATCATCTTAAGAAGAGAGATAGGAGACTAGTTAGAAAGAAAGACTGCAATAATCCAAGCTTGTAATTCAGAGCCTCAAAAACAGTAAACACTGCTGCTCTGTGGCTGCTAAGTCACTCAGTCGTGTCCAGCTCCTTGCAACCCCGTGACTGTATCCCCAAAGGTGCCTCTGTCCATGGGATTCTCCAAGCAAGAATACTGGAGTGAATTGCTGTTTCCTTCACCACACATGCCATGGGTTAATGTGGCAGACTATACATTCTCAGTTGAGTGCTCATCAACTCACTTTGGGAATATTTTGCAGGTTTTTTTTCTGGGCTTCTTTCTGTGTCATTTGTGTGTGTACAGGTGAACAGTTCTAATTCATAATATTTGATAAAATGTACTAGGGTACTGCTGGACTTGCCACAAACAAAGACTAAATTTTGAGATCGTCAAGTGGAAATTAGTTGTTTTCTACATCTACAGATCTCAATAATCAGAAAAATCTTCCAACAAGATAAAATCATCTAAGTCCACCATTGCTACTGACCACAAGAGAGCTAACTGCTCAAGGAATAACATATATTGTAGGAGAAGATAAGGGCTTTCCTGTTAGCTCAGCTGGTAAAGAATCCACCTGCAATACACGTGAACCTGGTTCCATTCCTGGGTTGGGAAGATTCCCTGGAGAATGGATAGGCTACCCACTCTACTATTCTTGGGCTTCCCTAGTGGTTCAGATGGTAAAGAATCTTCCCACAATGTGGGAGATCTGGGTTTGATCCCTAGGTTAGGAAGATCATCTGGAGGCGGGCATGGCAAATCACTCCAGTATTCTTGACTGAAGAATCCCCATGGACAGAAGATCCTGGCAGGCTACAGTCTATGAGGTCTCAGAGTCAGACATGATGAGCCACTAAGCACAGGAGAAGATAATTATCTGTTGATAAAATTACGGACAACCAGAAATACCATGGACCTTATTCATAAGAAGTACAAAGAGCATGTTAAACACCATCATTGAATGAAGCAAAGGAGTCATAGATTTTGAGTTTCTAAGGTTGACTTAAAGTGTGAATCTCATAATTTGCACAATACAGACATTATCAGTGTAAAATAAGTTCTGAAAACCTACTTTGCAACTTGAATTTCTCATCTCCTCAAGGGAATTGTTAACATGGTCATTCTCAGTGTTCACTCCCCAGTTCCTTCTCAATGTGGATTTTAAATGTCATTTATGGGAAATGTATGCCAATGAGTATATTTCCCTTTTAAGAAGAGAGACGTTTCATGCTTCTCAGACTCATTTTACTTTCTTATTGGGCAGTAAGACTCTAGGGATTTTAGGCTGGATGAAGTTTATGACTATAAAACATTTAGTGGCATCTAAGTTTTACTATCACCTTTGCCAATTTGTCCATGTTTGAGGTAGAGCTGTGAACTTCATTGAGTTTCTTTCTTCATTATTTATTTGATAATGCAAGTGTTATTTATTAAATCATGTTTATTATATCGTCTAAGTAAACAACTGCCTAGTAGGTATGCTGGAAGTAAAATAATATATTATGAAGATATTTCCATCAACTATAAATGCATTTTTCAGAGAGTTCTGTGGGCACTGACTTCGCTGTTTACTAACTTGGTAACCTTAAGTAGATCAGGAAACGTTCAAACACTTATATTAATATTTTCTCTTTCCTCAGAGGTGTGTGTTGTAGAGAGGCTGCAATGATTAAATGTTTCTGAAAGGCTCTTCATAAACCTTAAAGGACTGTACAAATACAGTTAGCAGTACAGATAGTAATCTCATTACAAGAAGCAGAGGATCATATATTCCAATGTTTAAGTTTCTTTTTTTTTTTTCTCACTACACTAATGAACAAGTTAAAATGAAGCAAAAGATTACTCTAAAAAAAAAAAAGATTATTCTGCCATAGGCTTAAAAGTAATCCATTCTTCTCGTGATTGTCAGTGTTGGCAAAGTTTTTGTCTTTTTCCAGAAGCAGAGTATAGTTGAGCTGAAAAGAACCTTGGAAAGCATCCAACATAATGCCCTTAATACTCACTTCTCCATTTTACCATAATGTAAAATTTAATGTGAACATAAAATAAAACTTTCTAGACAGTTTAAATGGATTCCTCTTTGAAAACTACATGTTAAAATGCATTTAGACTCTACTAGGACACAAATGAAGCCTGAAATTTTAGATTCAAGATTAAGGATCAAACTTCCTAAGGGATTTTGGTAAGTGATGAATGAAAGGATTAAAATAGAAAGTTGTTGGGTATATCTAACCATAATATATATCTGACCATTACCATAATAATGTCTGGTCAAGTATTTCCACATAAAAAGGATATATAGCCACTGTCAAATAATATCTGACAGGTATGATGGTGAATGAAGCTGCAGAGAATATGGAGAACATCAGTGAAATTCCTAATTCTATGCTATACCATATTGTTCATAGGGTATATGCTTAATTCCAACCTTTCCAGTACACCAAACATGCTTATGAGTAGATATTCCCTATAATTAATCATAGTGGATGTAAAGAATGAAAAATAATTTTAAATATTAGCCTAAGTAAGACATTATTGGGGACAAAAAATTTATAAAAAATAATGTAAGATACATTCTTAAGGCAAAATAAGTAGATTCTATTCACATCTTCCTTTATTGTCAAATTTGCTAACATTTACAAAGATTTAAATTCGCTAAAATTTACAAAGAATAACCTAAAACAAAATTATAAGAAAAAAAGAAATTCCTAGTACTCCTTAAACATGTATCATCTACTTTACCATGTTTGGAAAGAGAAACATTAAAAGTTAAGTAAATATTTTAATACTGAGAACGGAATATAAAGGAGCAGTGAAGGCTTACATTCATGACTATTTTTTTAGCTTTATGCTTATGATGGAGTCACCACTTCACCCATCAACTAAGAGGAGTAAATTAGAATAAAGCGATGTTCTATGCAATGCAATGGTCTATAAAGTATTAAAGAGCACTGATATTCGGCTTCAGTTCCAATTGGTATAAACTTGAATTGGACTGTAAGGATAGTTTAGAAGATAATTTCTCCGTAATACTGTGAGTCAGAGGAATATTATAAGGGGTGTTCCTTTAAGCAACAGGAAAGAGAGTCAAAGAGGAATTGTGAAAAGACAAGTCATAAAGGAACGGATGACAGTGATGTTAGCTTTGGAAAAGAAAAGAGACTGCTTCCTCTGAAGACAGAACAAAGGAGGAGACAAAGGAAGGATACATAATATATGTATAGTAGAAATACACTGTAATTGCTCAAAAATGTTCATCTGGAATAGAGAGGACTTGGTGGAACCTAGACCAGAGAACTATTATCTGAGTAAAGAGTAGACCTTATGGTGAAGGCTGTATACTGTCACCCTGCTTATGTAATGTATATGCAGAGCACATTATGCAAAATGCTAGGCTGGTTGCAGCACAAGCTAGAATCAAGATTATCAGGAGAAATATCAATAACCTCAGATACGCAGATGACGCTACGCATATGGCAAAAAGCGAAAGAGCCTCTTGATGAAAGCGAAAGATGAGAGTCAAACAGTTGGCTTAAAACTCAACATTCATAAAATGAAGATCATGGCATCTGGTCCCACCACTTTATGGCAAATAGATGAGGAGACAATGAAAACAGTGACAGACTTTATTCTTTTGGGCTCCAAAATCACTGCAGATGGTGAAGGCAGCCATGAAATTAAAAGATGACTGCTCCTTGGAAGAAAACCTATGACCAACCTAGACACCATATTAAAAGGCAGAGACATTATTTAACCAACAAAGGTCTGTCTGGTCAAAGCCATAGTTTTTCTGGTAGTCAAGTATGGATGTGAGAGTTGGGCTATAAAGAAAGCTGAGGGCTAAGAATTGATGCTTTTGAACTGTAGTGTTGGAGAAGACTGAAATAACTGAACTACAGTGAAGGAGAAGAGATGGAGGAAAACTTGGTGTTCCTGAGTGTTAGTTCAGTTCGGTTGCTCAGTCGTGTCCGACTCTTCACGACCCCATGAATCGCAGTACGCCAGGCCTCCCTGTCCATCACCATCTCCCAGAGTTCACTCAGACTCACGTCCATCGAGTCCATGATGCCATCCAGCCATCTCATCCTCTGTCATCCCCTTCTCCTCCTGCCCCCAATCCCTCCCAGCATCAGGGTCTTTTCCAATGAGTCAACTCTTCATATGAGGTGGCTAAGTATTGGAGTCCTTGCGATGAACACCCAGGACTGATCTCCTTTAGAATGGACTGCTTGGATCTCCTTGCAGTCATGGTTTGAAATAGTGACTGTGAGTCATACAACATGGACGAAAATACTAGAAGAGAACAGAAAGGGTGGTGGGGAGTTCTGAGGATCCAGCTGAGGTTAGAAATCAAAAGGTATGTTTTCACTCAGTCCAGTTCGGTCACTCAGTCGTCCAGCTCTTTGTGACCCCATGCAGAACTCCATGCTTCCCTGTCCATCACCAACCCCTGGAGCCTACTCAAACTCATGTCCATCGAGTTGGTGATGCCATCCAAAAATCTCATTCTCTATTGTTCCCTTCTCCTCCCACCTTCAATCTTTCCTAGCATCAGGGTCTTTTCAAATGAGTTAGCTCTTTGCATCAGGTGGCCAAAGTATGAGTTTCACCTTCAGCATCAGTCCTTCCAATGAATATTCAAGACTGATTTCCTTTAGGATTAACTGGTTTGATCTCCTTGCAGTCCAAGGGACTCTCAAGAGTATTCTCCAACACCACAGTTCAAAAGCATAAATTCTTTGATGCTCAGCTTGTGCTTCATCCAGCCCAGCATTTCTCATGATGTAATTGCATATAAGTTAAATAAGCAGGATGACAATATACAGCCTTGACGTACTCCTTTCCCGATTTGGAACCAGTCTGTTGTTCCATGTCCAGATAACTGTTGCTTCCTGACCTGTGTATAGATTTCTCAAGAGGCAGGTCAAGTGATCTGGTATTCCCATCTCTTTAACAATTTCCCACAGTTTGTTGTGACCCCCACAATCCAAGGCTTTGGCATAGTCAATAAAGCAGAAGTAGATACTTTTCTGGAATTCTCGTGCTTTTTCAATGAGCCAAAGGATGTTCGCAATTTGATCTCTGGTTCCTCTGCCTTTTCTAAATCCACCTGGAATATCCAGAAATTTATGGGATACGTACAGCTGAAGTCTGGCTTGGAGAATTTTGAGCATTACTTTGCTAGTGTGTGAGATGAGTGCAATTGTGTGGTAGTTTGAACAGTCTTTGGCATTTGAGAATTCTTTGCATTGCTTTGGGATTGGAATGAAAACTGGATCTTTTCCAGTCCTGTGGCTGCTGCTCAGTTTTCCAAATTTGCTGTCATATTGAGTGCAGCACTTTCACAGCATCATGTTTTAGGATTTGAAATAGCTCAACTGGAATTCCATAACCTCCACTAGCTTTGTTTGTAGTGATGCTTCCTAAGGCCCGCTTGACTTCACACTCCAGGATGTCTGGCTCTAGGTGAGTGATCACACCATCGTGGTTATCTGGGTCATGAAGATCTTTTTTTGTATAGTTCTTCTGTGTTTTCTTGCCATCTCTTTGTAATATCTTCTGCTTCTGTTAGGTCCATACCATTTTTGTCCTTTATTGTGCCCATCTTTGTATGAAATATTCCCTTGTTAGCTCTCATTTTCTTGAAGAGATCTCTAGTCTTTCCCATTCTATTTTTTCTATCTATTTCTTTGCATTGATCACTGAGGAAGGCTTTCTTATCTCTCCTTGCTATTCTTTGGAACTCTGCATTCAAAAGGGTATATCTTTCCTTTTCTCCTTTGCCTTTCACTTCTCTTCTTTTCTCAGCTATTTGTAAGACCTCCTCAGACAACCATTTTGTCTTTTGCATTTATTTTTCTTGGGGATGGTGTTGATCACTGCTTCTTGTAAAATGTCATGAACCTCCACCCATAGTTCTTCAACTCTTGAATTTATTTCTCACTTCCACTGTATAACTGTATTGGATTGATTTAGCTCATACCAGATTGGTCTATTGCTTTTTCCTACTTTCTTCAATTGAAGTCTGAATTTGGCAATAAGGAGTTCATGATCTGAGCCACAGTCAGCTCCTGGTCTTCTTTTTGCTGACTGTATAGAGCTTCTCCATCCTTGGCTGCAAAGAATATAATCTATCTGATTTCAGTGTTGACCATCCGGTGATGTCCATGTGTAAAGTCTTCTCTTGTGTTGTTGGAAGAGGGTGTTTGCTATGACCAATGTGTTCCTTTGGCAAAACTCTGTTATCCTTTGACCTGCTTTGTTTTGTACTCCAAGACCAAATTTGCCCATTACTCCAGTTATATCTTGACTTCCTATTTTTGTCCCCTGTAGTGAAAAGCACATCTATTTTGGGTGTTAGTTCTAGAATGTCTTGTAGCTCTTCATAGAACCATTCAACTTCAGCTTCTTCAGCATTATGGGTCAGGGCATAGATTTGGATTACTGTAATATTGAATGGTTTGCCTTGGAAATGAACAGAGATCATTCTGTCGTTTTTGAGATTGCATCCAAGTACTGGATTTCGGACTCTTTCATTGACTCTATCAGCTACTCCATTTCTTCTAAGGGATTCTTGCCTGCAGTAGTAGATATAATAGTCATCTGAGTTAAGTTCACCCATTCAAGTCCTTTTTAGTTCACTGATACCTAAAATGTTGACGTTCACTCTTGCCTCTCTTGTTTGACCACTTCCACTTTGCCTTGATTCATGGACCTAACATTCCAGGTTCTTATGTAATATTGCTCTTTACAACATCGGACTTTACTTCCATCACCTGTCAAATCAACAACTAGGTGTTGTTTTTGCTTTGGTTCCATCTCTTCATTCTTTGTGGAGTTATTTTTCTCCACTGATCTCCAGTAGCATATTGGGCACCTACCAATCTGGGGAGTTCATCTTTCAGTGTCCTATTATTTTGCCTTTTCATGCTGTTCATGGTGTTCTCAAGGCAAGAATACTGAAGTGGTTTGCCATTCCTTTCTCCAGTGGACCACGCTTTATCAGAACTCTCCAACCTGTTCATCTTGGTTGGCCCTACACGGCATAGTTCATAGTTTCATTGAGTTAGACGAGGCTGTGGTCCATGTGATCAGTTTTGTTAGTTTTCTGTGATTGTGGTTTTTATTCTGTCTGCCCTCTGATGGATAAACTTATGGAATCTTCCTAATAGAAGAGACTGACTGAGGGGGAAACTGTCTTGTTCTGATAGGTGGGGCCATGCTCATTAAATCTTTAATCCAATTTTCTGTTGACTATGTTTTCACTAGTCAGAGCTAAAGTAATATGAACTGCTCAGAGTAGGTAAACACCCAACAAGGTCAAGAAATGAACCACAATCAGGCTCAAGCCAGATAAGGAATAAATAACTGCAGAAAAAGGCTGAGAGCTTAAGAGGCCAGTGAGAGGTTTTATAAGGGATGAGAAGTGTCAGGGTGGATCATGATATGAGTATAGTCAGAAATGAGAAGCTCTAGACACACTAAGTTCAGTTAGAAATCAATAAGAGAAAAGGAAGAAGGAAAGAAATAGCCTTTTATATGACCCCATGGACTGTAAACTAGCAGGCTCCTCCAGGATTTTCCAGGCAAGAATCCTGGAGTGGGTTGCCATTGCCTTCTCCAAGGGGTATAAAGAATAACACTCAAAAAAAAAAAAAACAACACTCAATGAACACATTTATCAATGATAATAAAAATACACCATGTCAAACTTGTCAGATGAAGCTAAAATCATTTTTGGGAAAAAAACAAAACAAAACTGTGTCCTTAAAAGTATATGTTAGAAAAAAAAAAGTTAAAAGTTAATGATAAGGAGAAGGCAATGGCAACCCACTCCAGTACTCTTGCTTGGAAAATCCCATGGACAGAGGAGCCTGGTAGGCTGCAGTCCGTGGGGTTGCACAGAGTCGGACACGACTGACGTGACTTAGCAGCAGCAGCAGGGAAACAAACATACTGAAATTACAAAACGAATTGAATAGCAAATTTTAAATGGAAAGGCCATTTTTTTATATGGAGTATATCATTTGGTATATTTTAAATGGAAGCCATCTGTCTAAATGAAATATTTCATTTTGCATTTATTTAAATCTTAATATAGGATTTGATTAAATGGTGGACTAACCAGGTATTAATCTATGATTTTTAACTCTCGATATGATCACTCATATGGTCTTCCCTGATAGCTGAGCTGGTAAAGAATCTGCCTGTAATGCAGGAAACTCCAGTTTGATTCCTAGGTCGGGAAGATCCCCTAGAGAAGAGATAGCATACCTACTCCAGTATTCCTGGGCTTCCCTGGTAGCTCAACCGGTAAAGAATTCACCTGCAATGCGGGAGACCCGGTTCAATCCCTGGTTTGGGAAGATCTCCTGGAGGAGGCCATGGCAACCCACTCCAGTATTCTTGCCTGGAGAATCCCATGGACAGAGGAACCTGGCGGGCTACAGTCTATGAGGTCACAAAGAGTTGGACACAACTGAGCGAATAAGCACACATGATCCTTGTACATGTAGCTTGGAATGAACTTGGGATAAAATTTAAGGTCAGATTTTATTTCTCAGAACAGCTTTGGAGTTTTCTGTGGCTATTGAATGACCTGCTGGGATTGGTCATATCACTATCTTTGCACTGAAAATTGAATGTACAGTTTATCTCATTTTTCATTTTTTATATAGAAGTATCATCTATGACAGATGGGAGGAAGGAAAGGGGAAGAAATAGCTTAAACTTAAATATAGTTTGCAGTACAGCTATTGTATTTGCCTCGGAAAATGTGGTCAGCAAGGAGCTAATACCTGATCTTCTACTGGTGCTTCCTTCATTTAGTGGATGATTAAAGGGAAACTACAAGAACCCTTTTTGTATTTCATTCTCAGTGGCTCTTAATTTAGGGTTATGCTCTTTGTAACCTACCTATCTCACAGGGAGATGGTGAAGATTAATTATACCATGCCGGCCAGTTGCCCAGCACTGCCCCAGAGAAAGGGGCAGACCTGTCATTAGAAGGCCTTCCCTTGTCTCACGTCCCTGCACAGGATGGTGCCATCACTCCGTATCCTAACGGGAGGTCGCCTCCATTCAGGCCAAGGACAGGTTTTCCCATGACACAGAGAACATTTTCTCTTCTGGTTCTGTGTGGCCAGGCAGATTGCCATCTCTGCGGACCTCAGTGTCCTCATCTGTGAAAGCCGCAGCCCTCAGCCCCGTGACTCCTAAAGGGAATTACCCTGGAGTTGCTTTCATTTTTGTCCTTTCGCTTCTCTCGTCTCACCCAGTTTCTTGAACCTATTAAGCTTTTTTAAAGCTCCTGTGCTATTAAAGAAGTGTGGCAGACGCTGGGGTAGGCTTTTCTGGAGGGAGGCCTTGCTGGGCGGAGAAAGGGGCAGGCGTTNGGCGCACAGCAGAACAGTGGAAAAGAAATATCTTCATAATAAATTCATTTGACCCCTAGTCACATCATAAAACAATCATTTCCAAAAAAAAAATTGTGTCACAATATTAAAGTTAAAATAAACCACCAAAATAATGTATTAGAATAATTTCATAATCTTGGAATACAGGAAAAATTTCATAGATTTAAAATATATAAGACCTATAGAAGTGGAAAAAAGATACATAAATATACAAACACATAATAGTTTCATATAAATTAGATGTTACTGGATCACAATAAACTGTGGAAAATTCTGAAAGAGATGGCAGTACCAGACCACTTGACCTGCCTCTTGAGAAACCTATATACAGGTCAGGAAGCAACAGTTAGAACTGGACATGGAACAACAGACTGGTTCCAAATAGGAAAAGGAATACATCAAGGCTGTTTATTGTCACCCTACTTATTTAACTTCTATGCAGAGTACATCATGAGAAACGCTGGGCTGGAAGAAGCACAGGCTGGAGTCAAGATTGCTGGGAGAAATATCAATAACCTCAGATATGCAGATGACACCACCCTTATGACAGAAAGTGAGGAGGAACTAAAAAGCCTCTTGATGAAAGTGAAAGAGGAGAGTGAAAAAGTTGGCTTAACGCTCAACATTCAGAAAACGAAGATCATGGCATCCAGTCACATCACTTCATGTGAAATAGATGGAGAAACAGTGGAAACAGTGTCAGAGTATTTTTTGGGGCTTCCAAATCACTGCAGATGGTGATTGCAGCCATGAAATTAAAAGATGCTTACTCCTTGGAAGGAAAGTTATGACCAACCTAGATAGCATATTCAAAAGCACAGATAATACTTTGCCAGCAAAGGTCCATCTAGTCAAGGCTATGGTTTTTCCAGTGGTCGTGTATGGATGTGAGAGTTGGACTGTGAAGAAAGCTGAGTGCCGAAGAATGGATACTTTTGAACTGTGGTGTTGGAGAAGACTCTTGAGAGCTGGACTGCAAGGAGATACAACCAGTACATCCTAAAGGAGACCAGTCCTGGGTGTTCATTGGAAGGACTGATGCTGAGGCTGAAATTCTAATACTTTGGCCATCTCATGCGAAGAGTTGACTCATTGGAAAAGACTCTGATGCTGGGAGGGATTGTGGGCAGGAGGAGAAGGGGATGATAGAGGATGAGTTGGCTGGATGGCATCACCAACTCGATGCACATTGGTTTGGGTGAACTCCAGGAGTTGGTGATGGACAGGGAGGCCTGGCGTGCTGCGATTCATGGGGTCGCAGAGAGTCAGACACGACTGAGTGACTGAACTGAACTGAACTGAATACTATGAACTTCTTCACTGGACAAAGTTAAGAAAGTTAAAAGGAAAATTACAAGGCTTGGAGGAGATACTTTCAATACATGCAACAAACACAGTAAACAGGCCTCTTAGCAATCATTCAAAAAAAAAAAAAAAAAAAAGACCATCAATCCCACAGGGGGAATAAAAAAGGGGCAAGATATTTGAATGGACCATTATAAGAGGGTATCCAAATAGTTGATAAACATGTGAAGAGATAGTTCCGGTACTGAGAGAAATCACAAAGAGATAACGTTACTCAGTATGATGGCTAAAATTAAAATCACTGACATATCACGTTTCATACGTTGATGACTATATGGAACAACTAAAGTGCTCATCAATAAATAATACAAGAGAAAAATCAAATCACACAATAGTTCTACAATGAAAGCATATTCAGCAATAAAAACTAGAAACTACAGCTAATTGCAAAAATGTAAAATCTCACAAATGTTGAAAAAGAATCCAAACACAAAACAATGCATAAATTTATTAAAGTTCATGTTTAAACTTGATGTAAAGCTCTAAATCCAGTCTATTGGAAGTGTCCTGTAAGAAGTCATGGCAGTGAACATTTTTAGGAAGGAAGGGGATGAGTCATAACTGAAGAGAACCAAAGAAAGGCTCTCAGGGTAGAGGCTATGTCCTATCTCTTGATTGGATGGTGGTTATATAGAGTATTCACTTCGTAAAAATGCCTTCAGCTGTAAATTTGTTTTGTGCACTTCTCTATATGTGTTATACTTCAACAACAACAAAAAATGTTAAAAAAAAAAAAAGGAACATGTGAATAGGATTTTTGACAGCGCATTTCTTCTTACAATGTGATAAATTTCAAATGCAATTTCCCATTTCTATCACAAGAAATAACCTTTTGTGGACTTGTAACCTTAGATTTTAGATTTAGAGGGATTTAGAGGAGAGTTAAAAAGTTGGTTTAAGGCTCAACATTCAGAAAACAAAGTTTATGGCATCCGATCCCGTCACTTCATGGCAAATAGATGGAGAAACAGTGGACAGTGTCAGACTTTATTTTTTGGGTCTCCAAAAATCACTGCAGATGGTAACTGCAACCATGAAATTAAAAGACTCTTACTTCTTGGAAGAAAAGTTATGACCAACCTAGACAGAATATTAAAAAGCAGAGACATTACTTTGCCAACAAAGGTCCATCTAGTCAAGGCTATGGTTTTTCCAGAGATCATGTATGGATGTGAGAGTTGGACTGTGAAGAAAGCTGAGCACCAAAGAATTGATGCTTTTCAACTGTGGTGTTGGTGAAGACTCTTAGAGTCCCTTGGACTGAAAGGAGATCCAACCAGTGCATCCTAAAGAAAATCAGTCCTGAATATTCATTGGAAGGACTGATGTTGAATACTTTGGCCACTTAATGTGAAGAACTGACTCATTTGAAAATACCCTGATGCTGGGAAAGATTGAAAGCAAAAGGAGAAGGGGACGACAGAGGGTGAGATGGTTGTATGGTATCACCGGCTGAATGGACATGAGTTTGAGTAAACTCCAGGAGTTGGTGATGGATAGGGAAGCCTGGCATGCTGCAGTCCATGGAATTACAAAGAGTCGGATAAGACTGAGCAACTGAACTAAACCTTAGATTTTAGAATCTTGACTTATTAAAAAAAAAAAATGAAAATGAGGGCTCATTTAAAAAAAAATAAAAAATAACTACTGTATATGTTATAACTCTTCAGAGCAGCTACTCTAGGTATCTGCCTTGTTTTCACCCACAGATAGCCCAGGCCTGCTAATATTTCTAAGAAGCCCAAGGCTGTTCATCAGTGGATCAACTTTTTGGTCAGCTTGACCACCACTAAAATGTAGATAAGGGTCACAGCAGGACAGGATGAAGCCAGGCTCCATTAAAAATATTAATAAACGTAGAGAACCAATTTATTAAATGAAAATCCTCTGATCTGTTCACTGTTTCAAACAGCTGTTATTCTGTATCCTACTGAGGGCTTTGGGACCCAATGACACTAGCAGGTCTGCCTCTGTGCACAATTCTCTCAGCTGGTCAAATAAACAGCTCTCCTCTCCTCCTGTAGACAAGGCAGGATTGCTCTCAGTTGTCAAGCTCAAATAATCCCCTTCAAACAAAATTCCTGGCAAGTTCAAAGAAAACANGCAGGTCTGCCTCTGTGCACAATTCTCTCAGCTGGTCAAATAAACAGCTCTCCTCTCCTCCTGTAGACAAGGCAGGATTGCTCTCAGTTGTCAAGCTCAAATAATCCCCTTCAAACAAAATTCCTGGCAAGTTCAAAGAAAACATACCAAACCCCACTGCTTTGAGGGATACGGACACTGAGAATCAGCTGCAGGAGCAGAAACAGAAAGATGCCTCTGAAGATGAAACAATAACAAACCAAGCATTATTACAATATGTTTTCCCTATCCAGTGACATTTTGCAAAAATCAACTCCAGTCCCTAGTGTTCTAGTCCTTTCTTTTCTACTAGGTTTCAAATTTTTATAGCTGAGGTTCAAGTTAGTAGCAGAAAATTCTACATATATGTATATGTGTGTGTGTGTGCTGTGCTTTGCTTAGTTGCCCAGTCATGTCTGATACTTGGAGACCTCATGGAATAGCCCACCAGGCTCCTCTATCCATGGGGACTTTCCAGGCAAGAATACTAGAGTGGGTGGCCATGCCCTCTTCCAGGGGATCTTCCCAACCCAGGGATCAAACCCAGGTCTCCCACATTGCTGGTGAATTCTTTACCATCTGAGCCACTAAGGAAGCCCAAGAATACTGGAGTGGGTAGACTACCCCTCCTCCAGGGGAACTTCCAAGTCCAGGAATTGAACTGGGTCTCCTGCTTTGCAGACAGATTCTTTATAAGCTGAGCTACCAGGGAAGCATATATATATATATGTATGCTTCAGTTCAGTCACTTAGTTGTGTCCGACTCTTTGCAGCCCCATGGACTGCAGCATGCCAGGCCTCCCTGTCCATCACTAACTCCTGGAGTTTACTCAAACGAATGTCCATTGAGTCAGCGATGTCATCCAACCATCTCATCCTCTGTCATCTCCTTCTCTTCCTACCCTCAATCATCCCTAGCATCAGGGGCTTTTCAAATGAGTTGGCTCTTCGCATGAGGTGGCCAAAGTATTGGAGTTTCAGCTTCAACATCAGTCCTTCCAGTGAACACCCAGGACTGATCTCCTTTAGGATGGAGTGGTTGGATCTCCTTGCAGTCCAAGGGACTCTCAAGAGTCTTCTCCAGCACCACAGTTNAAAAAAAAAAAAATTTACCTTCTCAAATAGAGTTTTGGCTGTCTTGCTTACTGTGGAATGTTTAGTGCTGAGAGCAAAGCTTAGCAAATGATAGGGCTCAAAAACATCACTGTTGTATTTAAAAATACATATCAACAATGACCTACTGTATAGTACATAGAACTCTGCTTGATGTTATGTGGCAGCCTGGATGCTGTCTCTTATACACATCTAGATGTGTATAAGAGACAGGCCTTGACTAGATGGACCTTTGTTGGCAAAGTAATCTCTCTGCTTTTTAATATGCTGTCTAGGTTGTTCATAAGTTTTCTTCCAAGGAGTGAGCATCTTTTAATTTCATGGCTGCAGTCACCATCTGCAGTGATTTTGGAACCCCCAAAAATAAAGTCTGTCATTCTTTCCACTGTTTCCCCATCTATTTGGCATGAAGTGATGGGACCAGATGCTATCATCTTACTTTTCTGAATGTTGAGCTTTTTAAGCCAACTTTTTCTTTTCCTTTTTCACTTTCATCAAGAGGCTTTTTAGTGCCTCTTCACTTTCTGCCATAAGGGTGGTGTCATCTGCATATCTGAGGTTATTGATATTTCTCCCGGCAATCTTGATTCCAGCTTGTGCTTCATCCAGCCCAGCAATATAATTTTAATAAGCAGGGTGACAATATACAGCCTTGAAGTACTCCTTTCCCTATTTGGAACCAGTCTATTGTTCCATGTCCAGTTTTAACTGTTGCTTCCTGACCTGCATACAGATTTTCCCAGAGGCAGGTCAGGTGGTCTGGTATTCCCATCTCTTTCAGAATTTTCCACAGTTTGAGGTGATCCACACCGTCCAAGGCTTTGGTATAGTCAATAAAGCAGAAATAGATGTTTTTCTGGAACTCTCTTGCTTTTTCAATGATCCAACAGATGTCGGCAATTTGATCTCTGGTTCCTCTGCCTTTTCTAAAACCAGCTTGAACATCCAGAAGTTCATGGTTCACATACTGCTGAAGCCTGGCTGGGAGAATTTTGAGCCGTACTTTGCTAGCGTGTGAGATGAGTGCAACTGTCCGGTAGTTTGAGCATTTTTTTGGCTTTGGCTTTCTTTGGGATCGGAGTGAAAACTGACCTTTTCCAGTCCTGTGGCCACTGCCGAGTTTTCCAAACTTGCTGGCATATTGAGTGCAGCACTTTCACAGCATCATCTTTTAGAATTTGAAATAGCTTAACTGAAATTTCATCACCTCCACTAGCTTTGTTCGTATATATATGTATAAAACACACACAGAAACACACATAGTTTGAACACAATCTAACCAAATTACAAAAGAAACTAGGTAGATTACATGTCAAAACACACTTTCACCCTCATTTTAATAATTTGGGGAGATGAAAAAATATTAAACAACTGATAAGGCATAAATACCACATAGAATTTATCTACATACTTTGTAAGTGATAGAATAAATGGATTATTATTTTTCATGATTTGGATATACATTTCTCAATTCTTGTTAATTGTCACAGTCTTTCTCTTTGTTCCCAGAAACTTCATCTTAAAAGGACAACTGGCATTTTCTATCTGTTGAATATCTATCTATCATCTAACTATGCTTGAAAAAATGAGGACCAATATTTAGCTCATTCAGAAGGCAAGACTGAATATGTGTTTCAGTGGATGAATAATGCCAATAGTGAACACAGCATAAGTGATTTAAAATGTCATGCTACTGTGCAAATATCATACGACTGCTTATATCTATCATTTGATTTCTGCCTTTACTCAGAATGAACTTCCTGACTTGATTTTAATAGGCACCACTGACCCATTGGAAAAGACTCTGATGCTGGCAGGGATTGGGGGCAGGAGAAGAAGGGAACGACCGAGGATGAGATGGCTGGATGGCATCACTGACTCAATGGACGTGAGTCTGAGTGAACTCTGGGAGTTGGTGATGGACAGGGAGGCCTGGCGTGCTGCGATTCATGGGGTCTCAAAGAGTTGGACAGGACTGAGCGACTGAACTGAACTGAACTGATACAACTTATTTCCCAATCCCATTAAGCTATAAAATTTCAGAATTAAAAGACTTCTGATTATCTCACAAGAATATTTTAAGAATAAATGTGCTAACTTGCCAGAAAGCATTTGAATTTGTTGGAGCAAAGGTAATGCATGGAAGAGACGTGATACTGCAGTGGCTCTGGCCTTCACGTGGGGATCCTGAGTCTTGTATTTATTGGGTAGGATAGCTTGGGCTTCCCTTTCAATGGAATGCCATCCTTAACTGTATGTCCTGTGAGAGGGAAGTGTACAGAGAACACGCAGCGAGAAGCCAGGAGACTCCAGTGTTTGTTATGGCCCTACTTCCAACCAGGGTAAACTTTTATAAAACTCCTCATGCCTCTGAGCATCTGGTACCTTATCTTTAAAATGAGGTTGAACTAGATATTACATGAACTTGGCAGTAGCTTCTAGCTTCAGCATTCTGTAATTCTATTATTCAGTGTGATTCTTCACACTCAAGAAGGTAAGAAATTGTTTGTGAAAGTAAATAGAAGAATGGTGGTTAGGAGTTAAGCTTCTACTTTCACTGAAATGCCTACTCCCATAAAATAAAGTGAATTTAGCTTTGATGGTAACTTGGGATTTGAGAAAAGCCTTCCCAGTTACCCCAGCACATCATCATATTTATCTCCCTCAACTCACCATAATCTGTATCTTTTTCTCCATTAAAAAAAAAAAAATTTACCTTCTCAAATAGAGTTTTGGCTGTCTTGCTTACTGTGGAATGTTTAGTGCTGAGAGCAAAGCTTAGCAAATGATAGGGCTCAAAAACATCACTGTTGTATTTAAAAATACGTATCAACAATGACCTTCTGTACAGTACATAGAACTCTGCTTGATGTTATGTGGCAGCCTGGATGGGGGCGGGGGGGGGCGGAGTTTGGGAGAGAATGGAGACAGGTTTATGTATGACTGAGTCCCTTCACTGTTCACCTGAAACTTGCAACACTGTTAATCAGCTATGCTAAGTTGCTTCAGTCCTGTCTGACTCTGCAACCCTATGGACTGTAGCCTACCAGACTCCCCCATCCCTGGGATTCTCCAGGCAAAAATACTGGAGTGGGTTGCCATGCCCTCCTCCTTGGGATCTTCCCAACCCAGGGACCACACATGTCTCTTACATCTCCTGCACTGACAGGTGGGTTCTTTACCACCAGTGCCACCTGGGAAGCCTGTTAACTGGCTATACCTCAATACAAAATAAAAGTTTAAAAAAAAAAAAAAAAGCCCAGCATGTTGAATAATAATACATACCAGGATCATTTTAAAAAGTATAGCATAAGGCTAGATCTGTTTAAGAGAAAGATGTCTAGTGAATACTAGTACATTCAAGGCCTGACTTTACTTAGACATGTCAAAAGGAAAGATGATGCACTGGACTTAGATCAATAAAATACATCTGGAAGGATTCCTAGTCTCAATCACTTTTGCCAGGTCACTGGAGAGTACACGGCGTGTGTGACAAGATTCTGCAGTCATACAAGAACAGGCTTCCCAGGTGGCACTGGTGGTGAAGAAAGCACCTGTCAATGCAGGAGATGTAAGAGACATGAGTTTGGTCCCATAGTCGGGAAGATCCCCTGGAGGAGGGCATGGCAACCCACTCCAGTATTCTTGCCTGGAGAATCCCAGGGATGGGGGAGCCTAGTAGGCTACAGTCCATAGGGTTGCAGAGTCAGACACGACTGAAGCAACATAGCGGATTAACAATGTTGTGAGTTTCAGGTGAACAGTGAAGGGACTCAGCCATACATATACATGTATCCATTAACACAGATTAATTCAATAGAAGATTTTATTAAGCCTAGAATAATTACTTTTGTTGATAGTGGCATGGTTTTAAAAAATATACAAGTGAGATACCAATTGCTACCAAAAAAATTCAACTGAGTGTTTGAATCAGTTTCATTTTGTACTAATGATATATTATAATATACAAATTGTTATATATTATATTTCAGAAAAATAATTTACATCATTGGGCTTAAAACAAAATTTAAGACATAAGAAATGACTTTTGCATTTTTCTCAGCATCTGTGGCCTCAAACAACATGTGGGTCCTATTTGTTACTGCTATTTATTGTGTGAATCTATTTTTAAGGATACCAAGTTTGGCAGAATTAAAAATATGAATATCATCTGCATTGCTCCAGACCATGCTATTACAGCATAGTAATTTGTATATAGGTCATCAGGATTTCTTAAAAAAGGGAATGTATAGTTTTATTTTATGTAGTCAGAGAGTTCACTGTTTCATGATGCCTTTCTCAGGTCATCTTGGGAACTGATTGTCACACAATGATCCAATCAGCTGTTTGATTGATCGTATTCAGTTCATCCATGGCACCTGGACCAAACATTTCAAGGTCAGGTTATTTCTGTCTGACACTGATGGACATGGCATGCAACACTGAGAGATAAAAAGAGTTCGTTATATTCAAAAACTGCCCCAGAACAACTACATCTCAATCGTTTTATTTAAAGATTTACTGAGAATATCTAAAACTGAATAATGTTAACTCTGTAATTTCATATGACAGCACTGTTTAGGGTGGAGTTGCACATTGTGGACACTCAGTCAAATTCCTGAAAATCATGATGGTAATAATGGTTCATTAAAGAACTGTAGTTTGGTGTTCAGAACGTGATATGAATAGAGGGTTTGGAAAAACTAACACTGAAATGAGCACACAGCTTATGAACCCAGATAATAAGCATAGAGATCTAATAAATATAATGCCATGCAATCTCACATGTTTTAATACAAATGTACATAACTGTGGAGGAGTCTTTGATTGTCCTCTGAACTGTCAGTTTCACACTCAAATTTATTTTTTATATATTAGAACTTGTGGCTGAAGTACTCATGCCACTAATATTCACTGAGCACTTACTAAGGAATAGGCACTCTCCTAGAACTGGATATACATGTGTGTGTACATGTATATACCTACATACACTTAACAGAAGTCGCTTCCTTATTGGACCTGAAATTCTACTTGTCAGAGATAGATAATAAAGATATTAATTAAATTAATTAAATCATGTATTAGGAAGTAATAGTGTTATAAAAACAAAGCAGAATAATGTGGATGGGAATGCCTTGGTGTAAGGGATTCAATTTTAGAGAGATTGGTGTAAACCTTGTTAAAAATGACAGTGGAAGAGACACTGAAAGTTTCTGTTGGAGGGAAATCTATGAATCAGTGGGAAACACGTTCTATGTAGACTGAATAGCCAGTGCACAGAGTAGGAAGCGAGACTGTACCTGACTTTTATGAGGGACAGCAAAGAGGTCAGTGTGACTGGAGTGCAGTGACACAGGATAGGAGTAGTGTGCAAGATCAATTCTGTAGGACCTTGTAGACCATCATAAAGACATTGTCTTTTATGCAAATGCAATGTGAGGTTAATGCATGGAGGAAAGGTGTTGAGCAGAAGAGTGACTATATGTGAATTACAATTTAATTTACTCATCGCAAAATGAGTAAAAATAAATTATGGGGCTTCAGGTTGCTGCTGCTGCTAAGTCGCTCAGTTGTGTCCGACTCTGTGCGACCCCAGAGACGGCAGCCCACCAGGCTCCCCCGTCCCTGGGATTCTCCAGGCAAGAACACTGGAGTGGGTTGCCATTTCCTTCTCCAACGCATGAAAGTGAAAAGTGAAAGTGAAATCGCTCAGTCGTGTCCCACTCCTAGTGACCCCATAGACTGCAGCCTACCAGGCTCCTCTGTCCATGGGATTTTCCAGGCAAGAGTACTGGAGTGGGGCACCATTGCCTTCTCCCAGGGCTTCAGGTTAGGATGGAGGAAAGGAAAAGGAATATTCAGTTAGGAGTGAGATGTTAGTGGCTTGTACCCAAATTTTAAACCACAACTGCTCATCTCACAGACATACTTTCTCTTCCTTGAAATTATATACTAATGTACCTGGAAAATTCTAAAAAGGTTTTCTAGTAGTTCTCACTATTGGAGTTCATTAACTGGTGTAGATATAATTCATTTAACCTCACTATATCTCAGTTTTCTTATTTGTTCATAGGGTTAAAAACAGTGACTAATCCATAGGATAATGGTGTGAATTATATAAGAATATGTATGTATATTGATGAAAGTGAAAGAGGAGAGTGAAAAAGTTGGCTTAAAACTCAACATTCAGAATTCTAAGATCATGGCATCCAGTCCCATCACTTCATGACTTCAAGGCAAATAGATGGGGAAACAATGGAAACAGTGACCGACTTTATTTTCTTGGGCTCCAAAATCACTGTAGATGGTGACTGCAACCATGAAATTAAAAGACGCTTGCTCCTTGGAAGAAAAACTATGACAAACCTAGATAGCATATTATAAAGCAGAGAGATTACTTTGCCAACAAGGTCCTAGTCAAAGCTATGGTTTTTCCAGTAGTCAAGTATGATGTCAGAGTTGGACAATAAAGAAAGCTGAGTGCCAAAGAATTTATGCTTTTGAATTGTGGTGTTGGTGAAGATTCTTGAGAGTCCCTTAGAGAGCAAGGTGATCCAACCAGTCCACTCTAAAGGAAATCAGTCCTGAATATTCATTGGAAGGACTGATGCTGAAGCTGAAACTCCAATACTTTGGCCACCTGATGCAAAGGACTGATTCAATGGAAAAGACCCTAATGCTGAGAAAGATTGAAGGCAGGAAGAGAAGGGGACAACAGAGAATGAGATGGTTGGATGGCATCACTGACTTGATGGACATGAATTTGAGCAAGCTCTGCGAGTTGGTGATCAACAAGGAATCCTGGTGTGCTGCAGTCCATGGGGTTGCAAAGAAACAGACACAACTGAGCAACCGAATTGAACTGATGCATGTATATATATATATATCTATACACACACACACACAAAGCTATTGTAATTAAAACAGCATGACATTTATATAAAAACAGATACATAGATCAGGGGAAAAGAATTAAGAGCCTAGAAATAAACTTAGATATACACGGTCAATTAATTTATGAAAGGAGCTAAGAATATGCTCCAAGAAAAGGACAATGTTTTCAATAAATAGTATTGGAAAAACAGGACTGTCAGAGCAAAAGAATGAAACTTGACCACTAGGTCAGACCAGGGTCCCTGAGCTCTAGGCTGCACACTAGTACCAGTTTATGACCTGTTAGGAAGTGGTCCACACAGCAGGAGATGAGCTGGCAAGTGAGCAAAAAGCTTCATCTGCCTCTCCCCATTGCTGGCTATTGCTCACATTTTTGCCTGAACCATCCCACCACTGTCCATGAAAAAAACTGTTTTCTGAAAAATCATTTCCTGGTACCTAAAAGGTTGGGGAACATTGATGTATACCATACACAAAAATTAACTCAAAATGAATTAAAGACTTGAACATAAGACCTGAAACAATAAAACTAGGTGAAAACATAAGTGGTAAGCTTGCTGATGTAAGTCTTGGTCATGATTTTTTAAAATAAAACTAGGTGAAAACATAAGTGGTAAGCTTGCTGATGTAAGTCTTGGTCATGATTTTTTAAAAAATCCAACATCCAAAGCAAAAGCAACAAAAGCAAAAAAAAAAAAAGCAAAAATTAAAAAAAAGCATCACAATATTATACCAAAAAAGTTCTGTATAGAAAAAGAAGCCACAAACAAAATGAAAAGGAAACCTAAATTGGACAAAAATTCTTGGAAACTGTAAGAAGTTAATACCTAAAATATATAAAGAATTCATATAACTTAGTTCCAGAAAAACATCTATTTCTGCTTTATTGACTATGCCAAAGCCTTTGACTGTGTGGATCACAATAAACTGTGGAAAATTCTGAAAGAGACGGGAACACCAGACCACCTAACCTGCCTCTTGAGAAACCTATATGCAGGTCAGGAAGCAACAGTTAGAACTGGACATGGAACAACAGACTGGTTCCAAATAGGAAAAGGAGTACATCAAGGCTGTATATTGTCACCCTGCCTATTTAACTTATATGCAGAGTATATCATGAGAAATGCTGGGCTGGAAGAAGCACAAGCTGGAATCAAGATTGCCGGGAGAAATATCAGTAACCTCAGATATGCACATGACACCACCCTTATGGCAGAAAGTGAAGAGGAACTAAAAAGCCTCTTGATGAAAGTGAAAGAGGAGAG
>SJYX01015115.1:192543-227292 GCA_006410675.1 Oreotragus oreotragus | reverse complement strand
GCCTCATGTGAAGAATTGACTCATTGGAAAAGACTCTGATGCTGGGAGGGATTGAGGGCAGGAGGAGAAGGGGACGACAGAGGATGAGATGGTTGGATGGCATCACCGACTTGATGGACATGAGTTTGAGTGAACCCTGGGAGTTGGTGATGGACAGGGAGGCCTGGCGTGCTGTGATTCATGGGGTTGCAGAGTTTGACATGACTGAGCCACTGAACTGAACTGAACTGAATGGCAAAAAACCCCCAAACAATCCAATTAAAAATTGAGCAGAAAATCTGAACATTTTTCCAAAGAACACATACAGATGGTCAAGAGATACATGAAAACATATTCAAAATCATTATCAGGGTAATTCAAATCAAACCCACAATAAGACATCATCTCATATTTGTTGTAAAATTTCTGATATTTCTATCTTCCAACATTTTAATAACTTACTTGGTGTCACTGTTAACGATTATTCATTGGGTATTCAGTGAGACTTTCTCATCTCTGTCTTGCAATTTATATTTTACAATAAATGTCTTTATGGGAAACTATTTGAATACTTTTAAATAGCTTCAGGAGACATAAAAATGACTTATTTTTGTTTTATAATAACTTTTTACATATAAAAAGGAAAATAGAAAGCATCTACTTAAAAATAAATTAAGAATATGGTTTCATTTTATAATAAACAGGACCATAGTGTATATGAAGACCTAAAGGAAATTATACAAATATTACTATACTTAAATAAATTTTCCCAAGTTGGAACTCTAAATTCCCAAGAACTACTTTAGGTAAAACAGTAAGACATTTAAATACTATTGCTAAATAAAAAATATCTTCAAATTATTTATTTTTACAAAATGAAAATAGCATTATTATTTATAAAGGAAATAGAATTGACTAGAAGAAATATAAGCTTGATTTCAAAGTTTTAATGATGAAACACAGTGGTCACAAACTTAAAGTGAGAAAAGTTATGATGAGAGTTTAGCTATTAAATAACAACCCTGGTTTGCTGGATAGAGCCTCTTTTTGAGGACTTCAAGCCAGCAAAGTTATCAGTTCTTTCATTAAATGCCCATCATTTAACTTCTTGTAGCAATTAATGTAGTACCTGACTCAGCTTCTCCTAAACTTGACAATCCTGAGTTTACAGAGACAGTGCTAGAATGTGAAGATGAAAGAAACGTGTACACCTCTTAATGTAATATAGAAACCTCAATTTTTATCCACAACTGATCCTGCTGGAAGCACTGAAAGAGCAGCATTATAAATATGAGTTCACTCCAGCAGTGACAGATTCAATCATCCAGTGATTGTGTAATCACTTGAGGATTATGCAATTAGCCTGAGGATCATTGATAGCTTATTATTTTACCAATGGATAAAAAGAATCCCTAAAATTATTATCATTTTTGAAAGGAATTTTCTGTTGGTCTAATCTTTAAGACTCTGTGCTCCCGATACAGGACTACAACCCAGCCTCCTGTACTGTAGGCAGATTCTTTACCTCTGAGCCTGAGGGAAGCCCTCTCCCAATGCAAGAGTCACAGATGTGATCCTGAGCTGGGGGCGACAGCCCATATTCCACACAATGCAGCCAAATAAATCAATAAATAAAATGAAAAGAAAAAAAAAAAGAAACTTTTCTTCCAATTATCTGTCAGACAATACAGTTTTAATTAAATCAACACTTTGTTATAATATGTTTCTCTAGATATTTCTTTCATGGACAAAGTCCTTGAGGAATCAGTCATGTATTTCAAGTATCAGCAGAGCTTAGGAGACCAGCTGAGTTGCACTACTCTCAGCATTTTATTTATTCACAAGGAAATCTTGACTTAAATTAGCCAGATTCTGCTTTGTTGTCACTTGATTGTCTAGATTTACACAGGGGTTGGAGAAGCTATTTTTGCAATTCAAAGATGCCAACTTGTCAAAAACTAAATCAAGGTGATTTTCATAAGCCAGTTTTACATGAAGGGTTCTGGGCTTCTACAAGAAATAACACACTATTTTTCTCTCATTCTTTCATAGAGGTATAGAAATATCATTGTAATAAATTATTACATGTACCTGTTTTCATTTTTCTTGGATTATAAGTATCCATACTGCCGGGAGATCAAGCCAGTCAGCCCTAAAATAAATCAGTCCTGAATATTCATTGGAAGGACTGATGCTGAAGCTGAAGCTCCAAGCTTTGGCTACCTGATATGAAGAACTGACTCACTGGAAAAGACCCTGATGCTGGGAAAGATTGAAGGCCGGAGGAGAAGGGGATGACAGAGGATGAGATGGTTAGATGGCATCACCGACTCAATGGACATAAGTTTGAACAGGCTATGGGAGTTGGTGATGGACAGGGAAGTCTGGCGTATTGCAGTCCATGGGGTCGTTAAGGGTCAGACACAACTGAGTGACTGAACTGATCTAAATGATTAAAAATTTCAAGTTGATCCAGTCACCATTATCCAAGCTCAAAGTCATTAAATGCAAGAAGTTAAAAGTTGAAGGTAAATTCCATTTTGTATATTTTAAAAAGGACACAAAACCCATCTTGCTCTATACAGTTTTTTTTGGTTTTGATTAGTTGCAATCTCTTAAATGCACCAGAGTCTTTTACTTAATCTTTGGAAATCTGTTATAGAGACATATATCTTCTACTGTCTGACTGAAACTCCATTAAAGATCCTACAATTATTGTATTTTGGCATTCTATGGAAACTTCAAGACCTGTTAAGTTCAAGATTTGTATTTATTTTGTAAGTAAAATTCTTAATGTGCCAAACAACCAGTACAGTTTAACCAGCTAATAAATGGTGACACGAAAGCTAGAAATCAGAGTACCTTCAGTTCAGTGGCTCAGTCGTGTCAGACTCTTTGTGACCCCATGAATCACAGCACGCCAGGCCTCCCTGTCCATCACCAACTCCCAGAGTTCACGTGAACCCACGTCCATCAAGTCGGTGATGCCATCCAGCCATCTCATCCTCAGTTGTCCCCTTCTCCTCCTGCCCCCAATCCCTCCCAGCATCAGAGTCTTTTCCAATGAGTCAACTCTTTGCATGAGGTGGCCAAAGTACTGGAGTTTCAGCGTTAGCATCATTCCTTCCAAAGAAATCCCAGGACTGATCTCCTCTAGAATGGACTGGTTGGATCTCCTTGCAGTCCAAGGGACTCTCAAGAGTCTTCTCCAACACCACAGTTCAAAAGCATCGATTCTTCGGTGCTCAGCCTTCTNGCCAAAGTACTGGAGTTTCAGCTTTAGCATCATTCCTTCCAAAGAAATCCCAGGGTTGATCTCCTTCAGAATGGACTGGTTGGATCTCCTTGCAGTCCAAGGGACTCTCAAGAGTCTTCTCCAACACCACAGTTCAAAAGCATCGATTCTTCGGTGCTCAGCTTTCTTCAGAGTACCTTAGTGCTGCTGTTTGGTCTTTACACTATTAACGCCAGCTTTAAAAATTTTGGGAAAACATATTTAATCCTTTCTGAGGAGGACAGACCCTAGAGTGACTCTCATGGCTTTTCCCCATCTATTCTCTTTCCTTCTGTTCACACCGGGTATGATCCTCTACTCCTAAGGGTAGACAAGACGTGTGACTTGCTCCTTATCTTCGACTACAGCAAAGATACAGAGATGTTGCTGCTGCTGCTGCTGCTGCTGCTAAGTCGCTTTAGTCATGTCCAACTCTTTGCGACCCCATAGATGGCAGCCCACCAGGCTCCTCTGTCCCTGGGATTCTCCAGGCAAGAATACTGGAGTGGGTTGCCATTTCTTTCTCCATAGAGATGTTACAGAAATGTAACTTAGTTTCCAAATATATTTTGAGTTAATCAAAAGGGAGATTATCCGGAGAAGCTTGACTTAATCAGGAGAAAGCCAGGAGGCAATGGCACCCCACCCCAGTACTCTTGCCTGGAAAATCCAATGGACGGAGTAGCCTGGTGGGCTGCAGTCCATGGGGTCGCTAACAGTCAGACAGACTGAGCGACTTCACTTTCACTTTTCTCTTTCATGCATTGGAGAAGGAAATGGCAACCCACTCCAGTGTTCTTGCCTGGAGAATCCCAGGGACGGGGGAGCCTGGTGGGCTGCCATCTATGGGGTCACACAGAGTCGGACACGATTGAAGTGACTTAGCAGCAGCAGCAGGTCCTCCCTGAGTTAGACTCTGAACAAGAGAGAATTTCCTAGTGATCATGATGAAGTAAACAGTCATGCTGAGGAAGCACAAATGGCACGACACTCTGGTGGTCCTTGTGAACTACAGGTGGTCTTGAGCATCAGAGATTGGTCTCTAGCCTACAACCAGCAATAAGTGAGGGCCTTCTGTTACACAGATAAAAAAGGTGTGAATTCTGACAACAATCGGAATGAACTTGGAAGCAAATTCTTCTCATTATACCTACAAATGAAAACATAAAGCCAATATTTTGCAACTTTGTCAGATTTGAAGAAAGGACCCAGCCAAGCCAAACTTGAACTTTTGACCCACAGAAACTGCAAGATAAGTGTGTCTCATTTTAAGGTGTTAAATTGTGATAATTTGTTACTCTGCTATAGAAAAGTAAATTAGAGCCTTTAGTTCTGTCATTTGAGAGTAAACTGTGTTTATAACCTGCTTGTTTGTAACATATAGAAACAATCCACTGTTTGGAGTCTTATTTCTGCATCACAGCCCTTCGTCACCTGGTCTGTACACCAGGAAGTGACTGTCCCCTCAGGCAGCAGTTCCCAGACGTGTGATTTTATAAACCAGGATAATTTAAAAATATGTTTTGGGGATAAACACAGTGTTTTTAACCATTAGTTTTTAAACATAATATCATTTTTAAATCCCATGGGCGGAGGAACCTGGTGGGCTGCAGTCCATGGGGTCACTGAGTCTCGGACACGACTGAGCGACTTCATTTTACTTTTTACTTTCATGCATTGGAGAAGGAAATGGCAACCCACTCCAGTGTTCTTGCCTGGAGAATCCCAGGGACGGGGGAGCCTGGTGGGCTGCCGTCTATGGGGTCGCACAGAGTTGGACATGACTGAAGTGACTTAGCAGCAGCAGCAGCAGCAGCATTTTTAAAACATCAAAACATATCTAATCATTTTATCATTAAAAAACAAGCTGTAACACCAAAACTATGGATATGATCTCAGAATAAAGGTGAGACTTTCACAAGAAAGGAAAGCTTGTAACTTATGTAGACATACACACACCATCACATACCATATGCACACCCACATATACATATACATGCATTCACTCTTTCACTTTCCCATTTTCCCTAAATTGGAACAGACATAACATTGTCACAGATTAAAACCAGACTATAGATTTTCACTTGGAAGCTACTCTTGTAAGGAAAAGTTGTAAAACTGCTGGGTGGTTTTAGGTTACTGAACTCAAACTTCAAAACACGGTGTTAGACTATTACATGGAGTCACTTTTGGCTTTGTGTACATTACTTCTTTTTCAATTTATTTTACACAAAGTTTGAGCCAGAATATAGATGGAACAGATGTGATGGAAAGGAGGACATAAGAAAGCTACACTATGGAGCAAAGTGGTGCTTAGTCACTCAGTTGTGTCTGACTCTGTGACCCCATGAACTATAGCCTGCCAGGCTCCTCTGTCCATGGGATTTCCCAGGCAAGAATACTGGAGTGGGTTGTCATTTCCTCCTTCAGAGGATCTTCCTGACCCAGGGATCGAACCTGATCTCCTGCATTACAGGGAAATTATTCACCATCAGAGCCACCAGGGAAGCCCAGAGCAAAGATAGCATCTTCAACAAGTACTGCTGGAACAACTGAACGACTACGAAGAAAAGTGAATCTAGACATAGACATTACACTATTAACAAAAATTAACTCAAAATGATCGTAGACTCAAAACAAAATGCAAAGATATAACACTCCCAGAAAATAACATAGGAAAAAACCTAGATGACCTTGGGTATAATGATGGGATTTTTTTTAAGATACAATGCCAAAGACATGATCCATGAAAATAAAAATTGATAAGTTCATTAAATTTAAATTTAAAAAACGTCTTTAAATTTAAAAACTTCTGTGTGAAAGACAATATCAAGAGAATTAGACGACAGGCCACAGAATTGGAGAAAATATTTGCAAAAGAAATATTTTGCTAAATTGATGGACCTAATTTCCTACATATCGTCTTTTCCACTGTTGACTTTGGTAATCTTATGATTGAGCAAAATGAATATGAGGTGGTTAACTGCTCTTGATTGAACACACACACACACATACTGCAGAGTCTATTCTTTTTCTCTATACTTTTATAGGGATTCAAACAACTAGTTTAAAGAGACAGTTTTCTGAGACTAATAGAGGACAGTGTCACACAAAGATTTGTGAATAGACAGGTATATCTATGTTCTACTTTAACCAGCCATAGCTGGGGAGCCATGTGACATATCACTTCACTGGAGTAGCCACATGTGATTGGCTATTGTTAAACACACAGATATGTTTACATGAACGAGATAAAGTTGAAGGAAATGGGAAACTATTTGGAAAAATGAAAGAGAATGATGCAGCTTAACTTGAGTTAGTTGTGTGTTCATACGGTATGCCCTACACTAAGCCCTGTGTCTGTTTTTCTTTTCTTTCAAGCTTGAATGAGCTCTGTTGCAAGTATTGGAGGATGTAGCAACCTGCTTTAACTTAGAAAGAAGAGAAAAAGAGAAGATTTCACATTTTGCCTTTTATAAATGTATATTAGATTTTTGTTCAGATATATTCAAGGGCCTTAACATTTTCAGTGGCCTGTGAGATTTCTCAAAGAGCATCATACAAAATTTGAGTCTTTATAATTTAATGTAAAGAGTCAGACATGACGGAGTGACTGACCTGAACTGAACTGAACTGATTGGCTCCAGAAGATAAAAAAGAAAACCACAAACTCAAAATGAATAAATGTTTAATTAAATGTCTGAATAACAATATTATGTAAACTTCATTAATTACTCAGTTTAGTATTCATGAAAGTTTATTACATTTGAAAACAGTTTTGTGGACAATTTTTTTTTCCACTTTGCAAGATTTTCCAAACACGCAGAATGTAAAAAATCATAGCTTATCACAAATTATATCAGTTATACATACTGAAATAATTTTGAAACCAATATAACATTTCTTTCTCCAAATTTCACAGTAAACAATTGCTGTCGAATGCAGGTATACTTTTCTGGGCTTGCTATGATGTGTGTTCTGACTTCTGAAAGGCCTGATCAAATTCTTAAAGCAGTTCTATTTTTAACTCATCCATTGCCTACTGTGCCATGATGGGTAAGACATAGGTATTTGGTCCACGATTTACTGTGTTGGTCATTTAGTCATGTCCAACTCTTTGTGATCCCTGGGACTGTGGCCTGCTAGGTTCCTCCATCCGTAGAATTTTCCAGGCAAGAATACTGGAGTGGGTTGCCATTTCCTTTTCACAGTGATCATCCCAACCTGGATATCCTGCATTTCAGGCAGATTCTTTACTATCTGAGACACCTTACTACTCTAAAACTTTTCAAACTAGGGTAGGCCTGGGACTGTGTTCTCTGCAAGCTGTGTCTGGTCAGAAGTCTTATTGTGAAGTGTTTCTAGGAAATACACCCCCTAGGAAGGCAGAAGGCAAGCTCTCTACATTAGGATTGCAAGAGATGATCCAGCTGATACGATGAGCTGTGGTGATAGGATGGCCCTTCAGAGTTGTCTCCAAACTGGGGCAGAAAGCAAAGCCTTTGGATCCCTACATCAGCCAGTTACTGGTCATACTCCCCCTGTAGGGGACATAACTTTTGGCAAGCAGCTCTAGACACCTGAGGAAAACACTTCAGTGAGTGACTGTGGACATCGAGAATCATGTATGTATGTACTTTATGGAGTGTTAGATTACCTCACAGCACAATTCAGCCCATATGTTACAATGAGACAGAAGCAAATTAGGGGAGAAGTGGGATTTCACCCAGTTCATTAGTCTATCAGATTAATACAATGGTAATGATGTATTTCTGGGTAAGGGCTTCTACTGAACTTTAATGTTAAGTGTAACCTGTGTGCTACATAAAGCTATTGATGCAATATTAAATTATCAAAGACTTCTTGAACACTCTAAATTCTGAAATACTGTCATATAGTGTAAAATAGACATGTACAATTCTGGATTTAATCTAACTTGGCCATATCATAATCTGTTATTATCCATCAAGCATCTCTTATGGGGCTAGAACCCTAAAAGCATAATTGCTTTTTAGCTTATGACTCTTACTGTAAAGAACAGGAAACAAAATCTAGAGAGTTGATATAAGTTGGCCAAATTCAAATAAGTTGTAAGACATGAATGACAGAATTTATTCTATACATCCTTATTCCACAGTCCAGATTTTCCTTTCTAATATACCACATTGCTACTGTAGTCCAGAAGATGTTGTTAAAAATCCTTTAAAATGCATGCAAAAATAATGTAAAATTATGCTCAACAAAGTGAAGAAAAGCTATACGTGAATACTAATTCCATTGCAAATATAGCTTGTTACTCTATGCCACATGCTGTCTGAAGGACTTTAACTGAACAGATGTTTCACAGTCTAGAAAGGATATACTATCATTGTATTATGCACCCCCCCCTTTTGAGATCATTAAAATAAGACATAGATGGAGTTAGGTAACTTCTCAAGGTCACACAACACTAAGCAGTAGAGTTGGCATCAGACTCCTGTAGTTTAACATCAAAATCTTCCACTTACCCACAAAGTCCTACACCTTTTTGGGTTAAGTGTTGATGTATTATATTTTAAGTGCTGGTGTACCACATTGCTTTAATTTAAAAAAAAAAAAAAGTGTTCCCATTGACACATATTTCTCAGAGCCAGAGTCAATGTGTATAACATCTAGAAAATTTCAAGGACCGAAATGAGAGGATTTGAGAATGTTATTTTTAAGCAGAGGTAATGCATCAGCCATTGTCCCTAACAATGGTAGTAAAAATGCACTTCGAATGACACACAGGACAGCCGAAGTGGGCAAGGCTTTGAAGAAGGTCACTCAGTGAGAGAGGAAGAGTAGACAGTACCACAGCTTAAGAATGATTATTTTGATCTCTCATCAAAAGAGCTACTTCCCCCTCCGCAAAAAAAATTCCCTGCATCTATCTAAATATCATCACTATACTTTCTCTAAAGCTTATATATATTTTTTAGCCACTATCTTGTATTTTTTAAGACTACAGGACATGCAATACACTTTTAACCTATCATTTTTGCACATATAGGGTAAGATAGTATTTTCTATGAAAATAATATTTTTTAAAGTTTCTTTCCTTTTAACTGAATCAGTTCAGTTCAGTTCAGTTGCTCAGTCATGTCCAATTCTTTGTGACCCCATGAATCGCAGCAGCCAGTCTTCCCTGTCCATCAACAACTTCTGGAGTTTACCCAAACTCATGTCCATCAAGTCGGTGATGCCATCCAGCCATCTTATCCTCTGTTGTCCCATTCTCCTCCTGCCCCCAATCCCTCCAGCATCAGAGTCTTTTCCAATGAGTCAACTCTTCACATAAGGTGGCCAAAGTATTGGAGTTTCAGCTTTAGCATCAGTCCTTCCAATGAACACACAGGAGTGATCTCCTTTAGAATGGACTGGTTGGATCTCCTTGTAGCCCAAGGGACTCTCAAGAGTCTTCTCTAATACCACAGTTCAAAAGAATAGTCAAGAACAAAATGAGGATATTGATTAAAGTATGAAATTCTGTAATTTATAGTTATTTAATTAGAAAACATTTTTTTTCCAGCTTCTTATACTTCTAAGAATACACACACACACACACATATATTGAGTGATTATTTGATGAACACTTAGTCTAAAGAGGGGCTTCCCAAGTGGCTCAGTGGTAAAGAATCTGTCTACAATGTAGGAGTCACAGGTCCGACCATGAGTTAAAGCTCCCATGATCTCTCTCCCTTTTCCTGGAAAAGGAAATGGCAATCCACTCCTGTATTCTTGCCTAGGAAATCCCATTGACCGAGGACCCTGGCAAGCCACAGTCCATTGGTCACAAAAGAGACACAACTCAGCAACCACACAACAAGAAGTTTAAAGGGACTTCCCCCTATCATAATGGCGCTGTACTAATGATCAAGACTGAGAAAAAAGAGTGAAAACATGTACACACTACCTTTTAAATTATTTTATAATCTCATAGATAGGATTCCTAGAATATATATTCTACTCTTGCCAGTAAGTAAAAGATTTTATAAAGATTACCTCCTATATCTCAGAGAAATATTAGCAAAGTAAAAGTATAATGTGCTAATTCTTGCTTCGAGACATGTACTCTGTATGTGTAAGCTTTGATGAGTACTAATGGATACTTCTTAGTTTTGACCCTTAGGTTGGAAATAACAGCTTGTTGTTATTTTTCAGGAAGAATAAGATCCATTTCTAAACATTTTAGAAATCTCAGGGCTTTTTTTCTCCTTATAAATAGACAAATAAATGACCACATTAGCACTTGCACTTCAACATGAGCCAAGGACATTTTAAAAATGTCACAACTCGGGGTTACCACTTATTTTTGACATCTGGCTTTCAGATTTTTCTCTGTAATTGTCTGTTTGCTGCCTCATTGCCATACACAGGGACTGAAGGTCAAATGCATCTCTTTCCTGCATTTGCATAAGATATTAAGTCTCAAAGTTTTAAAGAGTTCATGTGTTATGGTTGCTGGATTTTTCCAAGTTCTAAACCAGTTTAAACATTTGAACATGGGAACGTCTTCTGCTTAGGTAAAAACTGCCCCCAGTAAGAATTGAAAGTCAGTTGATTCCAACTACAAGCTGCTCAATTGTTAGTAGATGCTTGTGCATTTGTTTCTCTAGACCGGGGGAAAGATTTTGGCCCTAGTCTTATAAGAGCAAATACGAACGCAGCCAACACATGGCGGTATGCTCTTATATACGAAACTGAATACATTGTCAAGGTGATGTCATCAAAGATGAACTAACTGACATAACTAGGAATCAAGTTTTCTTTTTAAATCAGGATCAATTCCAGAATGGCATCAAGTGAACCAAAATGTGCCCTCCACACAGACTCTCTGCTTGGGAGGTCTCAAATACAAAAAATATTCTATGTCTATGGGCATGAAACATTGAACTTATGCTAGCTCATGTCATCCATTGAGAATATTAGACATATGATGGTAGTTTTAACATGGAAATGTTCATTGTAGTACAGAAGTCACACTGTTCATTACCTGTTCAACAAGCATATTGATAATCTTTTTTTTTATCTCCTTTATTTTTTTTTGTATTTATTTATTTTTTTACATGAACTCCCAGACATGATAAGTACTGCATATTGAGTTAGTTACTAGACAAACAAAGAAAAAAGTTGCTTCTCTCAAGAAATCCAGGAGTCTAAAGGCTGGTTTCTGTCTTGTATGACACTCTCTGTAATGATGTGTCTATCTTCCCCAGCAGATTATGATGACTTTTATAAACTATTCGAAGACCCAGAATGAAAACTAAATCCTTAAATGCCTTTTCAAGGGTATCCTGTATTTAAGTGCCAGTCCTCCTGTCCTCACTCCCTGCCCTCAACCTTACTCTGTTTTTGAAAATATGTGTTCAAATTCTACACGTCAGGACTCTATCCCTTCACCCAGAGCTGAAATGACTAAAGGTGAGCACCTATCCAAGCTTGACAATTTGTTAGCTGAATAACAGCACCTGGTGTGGCTTTGAGCAAAACCTTTGATCAAGTATGGACAAGGATGATTGGTCAGGTCATTCACAAACTTTCTCTGGAGAATTTAAATCAAAGTAGGTGGAAAGTTGACCGTGGAAAACAGAAACAAAAAGAGGCTGAGGAAAGACAATGCTCAGGAACTACTGGGCAGCTGAAGCTCTGAATATACAGACGGCAAAACAGAAGAGAAGATAAATAAGGAAGTACAGTCACTGTGGGTGAAGTGATACACAGAGAGAAAGACAAGCTCATATTTTCCCCCTAATTATATCAGAGGTGCAAATTTCTGAAAAAAAAAAAAAAAAAATCCCCAAACCAAAAAAACCCCTGCCTTCCATTATCTCTAAGTCGGCTCTGCAACTGCTTCTAGATTTCTCTGTTATTTTTCTACTGTAGTCTTCTAATAAATATCCACTATTTTAAGGTGAAATTAGCGAGTCTTTGTTCATTTCACTTGAAAGAGCCTAAATATGTCATTATGACAAATGTGCAAAATACTTATGAACTGCCTTACTGAGTTACTAAATCAGAGTTTAGATCTCTGACACTGAAGTTTGTAATATCACAGCTAGAATATACCTAAAGGAGAAGATGGGCTTCCCTGGTGGCTCAGATGGTAAAGAATCTGCCTGCAATGCAGGAGACCTGAGCTCAATTCCCTGAGTCAGGAGGATCCCCTGGATGAGGGCATGGCAACCCACTCCAGTATTCCTGCCTGGAGAATCCCATGGACAGAGGAGTCTGGCGGGCTATAGATTATGGGGTCACAAAAGGTTGGCCATGACTGAGTGACTAACACTTTTAAAAGAAAAGATAAATCATAGATAATAGAGGTAAAGATATACACATAATCCATGCTTAATCATTTTTCAATAATCTATAGATATATAGACATACATACAAATCCACAAATAAATCTGGGAACCAGGATCACTTGTGATATGTTATCAAATACAGCAGCTACTCTAACCCTGCATACCTGGCAGGGCATGTTTTCCCGTAAAGAAATGTGCATGGTGTTTCAAGGAGGGAGAACTCAGAGTCAGCACTGAAATAGGATAAATTATATATAAAAGTTTTCAAGGAAAGTATGAGAGAATTTTAATTGAGTGCAAGCTAAATTTCTAACATTATACTAGAGATCCTCATACATATGATCTCATTTAATCCTTACAAAAACTTCTGGGAAGTTTTATATTATAAATGATAAAAATAAGAAAATCAAGACTCAGAAAGTTTGAAGTAACTTCTCTAAAGTCACATTTGAAATTGAAACACATTACTTTCTGGCTCTAAAGCCCACATTCCTTTCATCTTACCAATATGACTGCTCTTCATTTAGCATTATCATCTGATATCAAAAAGAACACAATAACCTCATTCCCACTAGAGCCCTTGACTCCTGATTTTTGTGTATTTACTCTTTTCCTGAATTTTCCAGAAAGGAAATTTTTGCTAAATTCTAAGTGTTGTCAAGGAAGGGACTGTCTTCACTTAATAAAGTTGGATCAGTCACACTGTGGTCAAGAAATATTTGTTGAACAAATGCTTCAAAGGAGGTTTATTTAACAGGTGTTATTGCAGATTACCCCAAATCAGCCTTGGCAATCCAAATGCAGCTTAGCTTGGTGTTTTTTTTTTTTTTTTTTGAGAGACAAACTCATTTAGAACTTAAGTCTGTGGACTCTGGAGAGACTGTATTTGAAACCTGACTGCCACTTCACAGATGCATTACCATAAATTACTTAATTAGTTTCCCGAACTGTAAAGAGTTAATAATAGATGATAGGTTTGGTGTGGATATTAAATTAGTTAATACTATGAAATATTTAGAACAGCATCAGGAAATTGATAAGCATTAAGTAAATGTGAACTATTTTAAGGAATCTCAGATAATTTTCATTCAATACCACTCCCATTCTTTATTTCTTAGGAAAGGGTAGGACTTTCTTAGATCATGTGTGACTAATCAGGGGAACCAACAGAATCCTGGTAAGCTGACAGAGCACACTGTAACTATAATCATGTGTTGGAGGGGTGGTGGTGAAGGATATTCCTATATTGAAGGATCTGACAATTTAATAGATAGTCTACTTTTGAAAAGAGGCCTTCAGTAAATGGTCTGATCTTTAATAATTTTAGCTTTGTGAACCATATAATTTCTGCTGCAATTACTCTGCTGTTGGACTATGTAGTCAGTCACAGATAACAGATGCACAATGAATGTGGTTGAGTTCTAATTTAACTTTATTGACAAAAACAGGAAGTGGGCCAGATTTGGCCTAAGAATTTTTGAAAACTTCTGTGGGCACAAATGTGTACAGTGCTCAGATAATGAATATATCTCTGGGGCCTTGGCTTCCTAGATACACCTTGAATATTACCAATCGGCAGCAGATCTTTAAACTTTATGATAAAAGTTTCTTATTTGTGAGTTGGAGTAAATGCTCCATGACACTTCTTTAAGATTAAGATGTTACTAAAGAATGCAAAAGCCTAGAAATCCCCTGTAGCAAAAATGGAATCTTGCTATTCCTACTTAGATTTTCCTCCCTTAAATTGTGTTCTAGATGATTTAAAGATTTTTATAATGCGATTTAAGTAGGAAAGGGAATGGGCAGGAGGATAAGATGAACATGCTTGCCAGGGCTGGGGAAAATAGTTTTCTGTAAGGTTTCCATGTGGGAAATCACAGAATATCTATAAATGCAACATTGTATCATATAATACCATATAATACGTGAAAAAGTAAAACGGAAATAAAGTACTGATGCTGTGGTCTATTTATTCTTTTCAACATGTCTGAAAATTGCAACACATTTGAATTGTTTTTTGATAATGACTTGTGTGCCTTTAATGAGAACACATTCTGTCACTGGACCACAAGGGTGATGGTTTCTTAAGTATTATACACTTTACACACACTACTCTAGATTGAAAAGTGAAGATAAATGATAATAAAGAAATCGGTGAAACCAAAAGTTAGTTCTATAAAAAAGATTTTAAAAAATGGATAAACCTCTAACCAGACTGATCAAAGAGAAACAAAGCAAGACTATAGAAAATCAAGAATGTAAAGGTCAGCATAACCTCAGATCCTACAGGAAGGATCTCAGATCTGGCCCAGGAAGTGGGCCAGATTTGGCCTAAGAATCATATTTTATCACATGCAGATGTATATCTGAGCTATTCTCTATGATTATTCATTTACTTATTCTTTCCATAGATATTTTATTATGGGCATTAGGTACTGTTGTAGATACTGAATAGGGCTCTTGCCATAAAAAGCAGTTTTAAGAAGTGATCCTGGAATTGAGAACCACTTTTAATCTTGGTAGAACAAATGCCCATATTGAAGCTACCAAAAAACCTCCTGAAGTCTTAGAAATAATATGCCAGACTAACAATGTATTTTTTAATGAATAAAGTTTTAATAAGAATTAACTAGATTGTGATTGAAGAGTCACAATTTAAAAAAGGTGGGGGGAATATTAAGCTCAATTTAATGACTATAAATTCAACAATGTTACTTACATCCAAAGTGCCTGCCATTATGATTTGGTAAGCCTGTGTTTTAGTCGAGGGGTAGCAGCTTCAGACAGAACAATAACAGTAGTTTGGCACTTTTATATAAACTCGGAAAACAGTTGCATCTTCTTAAGTAGGGTAATACTAATAATGGCTCTTGAACAAAGACCACATCCCTACTCAAAACATCACTAATTTCAAGTTGCATCCTTCCCGATTGAGTCACTGCACACTTGAAATAATTCTTAATGAGTTTTTGAAGGCATCTTATACCTTGACAATACTGAGAATTTCAAGTTTTTTTCCCTGACTAATATTGGCATATTTTTCTGGAGTTATACATTTCTGATAGCTCTTCAGTCACAATCTAGTTAATTCTTACTAAAACTTTATTCATTAAAAAATACATTGTTAGTCTGGCATATCATTTCTAAGACTTCAGTAGTTTTTTTGGTAGCTTCAATATGGGCACATTTGTTCTACCAAGATTAAAAATGGTGCTCAATTCCAGAATCACTTCTTAAAACTATTTTTTATGGCAAGAGAGTCCTATTCAGTATCTACAACAGTACCTACCGTTCATAATAAAATATCTATGGAAAGAATAAGTAAATGAGTAGTCATTGAGAATAGCTCAGATATATATCTGCATGTGATAAACACTAGATAGAGGTAGTGAAGTGAAAGTCGCCCAGTCATGTCTGACTCTGCAACCCCAACAGTTATACAGTCCTTGCAGTTCTCTAGGCCAGAATATTGGAGTGGTTAGCCTTTCCCTTCTCCAGGGGATGTTCCCAACCCAGGGATCAAACCCAGTTCTCCTGCATTGCAGGTGGATTCTTTACCAGCTGAGCCACAAGGGAAGCCCAAGGATGCTGGAGTGGGTAGCCTATCCCTTCTCCAGCTGATCTTCCTGATCCAGGAATTGAACCAGTGTCTTCTGCATTGTAGGTGGATTCTATACCAACTGAGCTATCAGGGAAGCCCTGTGATAAACACTAAATTTGTACAAATTCCAAGTCATAAGAAACAAAACCTAACAAAGCAAACCAATATAATAGTCTGTGATCCATTGGAAAATTGGAAAAGTGCTTTCTTTCAGGTTTGGGACAATTGGGATATTGCTTACTTTCAAAATTAGTCTACCCACTCCAGTACTCTTGCCTGGAAAATCCCATGGGAGGACCCTGGTAGGCTACAGTCCATAGGGTGGCAAAGAGTCAGACACGACTGAGCGACTTCAATTTACTTCACTTCACTTCATTATATACCATTGTGCTTAAAGGAAATGGCAACCCACTCTAGTGTTCTTGCCTGGAGAGTTCCGGGGACGAGGGAGCCTGGTGGGCTGCCGTGTATGGGTTTACACAGAGTTGGACACGACTGAAGCGACTTAGCAGCAGTAGCAGCAGCAGTGCTTAAAAATCAATCAGGTTTTGTGCAGAATATGGGAATAAGACTCAACAAAATCTCTAAATTAAAATATTCTTCAGTTCAGTTCAGTTCAGTCGCTCAGCCATGTCTGACTCTTGGCGACCCCACAAACTGCAGCATGCCAGGCCTCCCTGTCCATCACCAACTCCTGGAGTTCATCCAAACTCATGTCCATCTATTTGGTGATAATGCCACCTTTCATCTGCCAAGATTATATATTGGCTACTGAATGATTGTCTCTGCAACCTTCTTTTCTCTCAGCTCACCTTTGGGATTCTCCTCTAGTTAGAAAATAATGTACCACCAATGCCTCTTTAGAACATTCACACTTTCATTAAAGCCTTATTTGCCACGGGGAAGGTTAATAGTATTTTGGATGAAAACAAAATACTAGGTTCACTATTGTTATAAACATGCTAATGTTAGACCATTATCATGTCCTCCTACTTCTCGGATAATGCACCTTTTTCAAATGCTAAGAATATTATCCACTGTAAGGCAAAGGTTTTCTCTGCAGATAATACTACTGGGAACTAAAACAGACACAGATATTGAAGTGGCGATACTTTATTCATGACCATATGCTGCTACTGACTTTTGCACCAAACCATGTATCAATTTATTCCTTTTTTCTTCTTCTGTTGCAACAGATTCATACTGTTATTATGAAAAGTAAAACACATAAGGGGCAGATGATGATAAATGATGAGTGATCTAATATTCACTGATTGATATATTCAGCAGCTACTATATTACTTTTATCCTGCATAGACATGAGAAATGCAATCATAATAAAATGTGATTTAAATTTACCTGTAATAGATATTCTATTCATTTATAACTTACATGAGAAAAATTATGATTTGAACATTCATACTATATTTAGAACAAATCAAGAGTAGAGTGAAAAAGAATTGATCTGAAAGTTCAGTTCAGTTCAGTCGCTCAGTTGTGTCCGACTCTTTGCGACCCCATGAATCNATTTACCTGTAATAGATATTCTATTCATTTATAACTTACATGAGAAAAATTATGATTTGAACATTCATACTATATTTAGAACAAATCAAGAGTAGAGTGAAAAAGAATTGATCTGAAAGTTCAGTTCAGTTCAGTCGCTCAGTTGTGTCCGACTCTTTGCGACCCCATGAATCACAGCACGCCAGGCCTAAACTTATCAAGTTCATATTGTGTGCAAGGTGAATTAAATATAAAGATGTTAATAATTTAGAATTTAGAGAAACAAAGTAAAAGTTATTATGATTATCAATCATATCAATAATTTCATCAAATACAAGTGATTTAAACACATCAATTGTAATATAAACATTTTAAAATGGATTAAAAAAATGAGAGTCTAGTATATGCTGTTGAAAAGAAATCTGGCTTAAATACAAAGACACAGCTAAATTAAAAGTGCAGGAAAAGTTATATCCTTCAAACACACACAAAAAGTGATTATTTTAATATCAGACAAAGTAGGATTCAGAAGAGGGTAAAGAGTGATGTTATACATATGTGTACACATGGTGTATATGTGTGGTCAGTTGCTCAGTCACATCTGACTCTTTGCGACCCCATGAACTCTTTGTTACCACAGGGACTGTAACCCACCAGCTTCTCTGTCCATGGATTTCTCAGGCAAGAATACTGGAGTGGGTTACCATTTCTTACTCCAGGGGACCTTCCCAACCCAGGATCAAACCTGTATGTCTTATGTCTCCTGCACAGGCAGGTAGATTCTTAACTACTGTGCCACCTGCATAGTGCTAAATGGGTCAGACCACCAAGAAAATATAGCTATGCTAAATGTATAAGCATCTAAGAGCTCTAAAATACATTAAGCAAAAACTAATAGAACTAAAAGGAGAATTAGATAGATCCACAATTATATTTGGAGACTTCAACAGTCTGTTCAACAATTGACAGAGCGAGCAGACAGAAATCAGTAAGTTTGCAAGAGATGTAAAAAACACTATTAATCAACTTGACCTAATTGTTATTTATAGAATACTCCACCAATAACAACAGAATACTTAATATTTTCAAGTACACAAGAGATTTTATCCATGATTCACTATATCTTGGGCAATAAAATGAGCCTTAAAAATGTAAAAGGATATTATAATTTATGTAAAGTAAAGAATGCTTTCTATGACATTTTTTTCCTAAATCTAGAAAATTCCCCAATATTTGAAATTAAATCACACATTTCCAAGTAACCCCTGGATGAAAGAAGAACCCATAAGGGAAATTATAAGCATTTTTTATTGAATAAAATTTAAAACAGCATATCAAAACTTTGGAGCATAAAGAAATAGGTAAAAGGAAATTTATCATTAAATGACTACATTAGAAAAGATGAAAGACTCAAATTATTTATCTAATTTTATCTTCAATCTTACAAAGCTAGAAAGAAAAAGGCAAGCAAAAGGAAAGAAATAATAAAGATAAGAGCAGAAATAAATAATGTGGAAAATAGGTAAACTGTAGAAATCAATAAAATCAAAAGTTAGTTCTATAAAAAGATCAATAAAATTGATAAACCTCTAAGAAGAAAAAAAAATTAAATATAGAAAATCAAGAATGTAAAGGTAGGCATGATCTCAGATCCTACAGACATTAAAATAAATAAATAAAAGAATGTCGTTGTTGTTTAGTGTCTGACTCTTTTGTGTCCACATGGACTGTACCCTGCCAGGTTCCTCTGTCCATGGGATTTCCCAGGCAAGAATTCTGGAGTGGGTTGCTATTTCCTTCTCCAAATAAGGGAATATTAGGCACAATTTTGGAGAAGGCGATGGCACCCCACTCCAGTACCTTTGCCTGGAAAATCCCATGGATAGAGGAGCCTGGTAGGCTGCAGTCCATGGACTCGCAAAGAATCGGACATGACTGAATGACTTCACTTTCACTTTTCACTTTCACGCATTGGAGAAGGAAATGGCAACCCACTCCAGTGTTCTTGCCTGGAGAACCCCAGGGACGGGGGAGCCTGGTGGGCTGCTGTCTATGGGGTCAAACAGAGTCAGACACGACTGAAAAGACTTAGCAGCAGCAGTAGCAGCAGGCACAATCTAATGACCATAGATTCAATAACTTAGATGAAATGGACTAATTCTTTTAAAGACACAAAGTACCAAGTATCATTTAAGAAAAAACAAATGATCTGAATAGTTTGATGTCAATTAAATAAATAGAAGTTAAAGACTTCAACCTAAGAGAACTCCAGGTGCATACGGCTACCTTAATAAATTCAAGTAAACATTTAAAAACAACAATAACAACACCAGAAAAATACCACAAAAATTCTTCCAAAATATTGAGGAGAAGGGAAAACTTCCTAAGTTATTTTATGAGGGTGACCTCATCTCATGCTGGTACTGAAAATCAGAAAAAGACATCACAGAAAAAGAAAATTATAAAGCAATATTCTTATGATTCCAAATGCAAAAATCCCCAACAAAACCAAATAAAATCAAATCCAACAATGTATAAAAGTGATAAGACATCAAGATCAGATGGCTATATCTCAAGAATATAAGACTTATTAATTTGAAAATCAACCTGGGAATGTTGATAATATTCAATCATGGTAAAGCAAATAAAACAAACCAAAAAACAAACAATAAAACCTGCAAAATGGCATAGAAAGGAGTATCTTTGCAAATACACAGTACTTACAAAAACAAAGAAACCAAAACTATAGCTAATAGGATAGAAAATTAAAAAAAAAAGATAAAATNAATCAACCTGGGAATGTTGATAATATTCAGTCATGGTAAAGCAAATAAAACAAACCAAAAAACAAACAATAAAACCTGCAAAATGGCATAGAAAGGAGTATCTTTGCAAATACACAGTACTTACAAAAACAAAGAAACCAAAACTATAGCTAATAGAATAGAAAATTAAAAAAAAAAGATAAAATAGTCTTTATTTTCAGACAACACATAGAAAGTCTGAAGAAATCTTTAAAAAGAAACAAAACAACTGCTTAAACTAAGTTAAAACTTGCAAAATACAAGGCCAATATATAAAAATCAAATGTATTTCTATTTGTTAAATGCCAGTTTCCCCAAACTGATCTATTAATATAAGATCAACACACTTGTGGTATAATAATGAATATGCATGGTGACAGGCAAGGCCCAAGAAGGTTTCCTGGGTCTCCTTGTGGTGAAGGACACTTGTGCAAATATCCAGAAGGTTCTGAGATCCTCTTGAGGTAGAAATTGCTAGGCAGTCAGTGTAGGACTCTGAGACATCAGTCTTGTTTTCAATAAACATTAGCCTAAAGCTATATCCTTTGTTCTGAATTCCTGGAATGTGTCTTCAGTGTGATAAATCATCAGCACTTAGATCCAGGGATCTAAGTGTCAGACTTTATTTTTTGGGGGCCACAAATCACTGCAGATGGTGACTGCAGCCATGAAATTAAAAGACGCTTACTCCTTGGAAGGAAAGTTATGACCAATCTAGATAGCATATTGAAAAGCAGAGACATTATTTTGCCAACAAAGGTCCGTCTAATCAAGGCTATGGTTTTTCCAGTGGTCATGTATGGATGTGAAAGTTAGACTGTGAAGAAAGCTGAGCTCCAAAGAATTGATGCTTTTGAACTGTGGTGTTGAAGAAGAGTCTTGAGAGTCCCTTGGACTGCAAGGAGGTCCAACCAGTCCATCCTAAAGGAGATCAGTCCTGAGTGCTCATTGGAAGGACTGATGTTGAGGCTAAAACTCCAATACTTTGGCCACCTCATGCAAAGAGTTGACTCATTGGAGAAGAACCTGATGCTGGGAGGGCTTGAGGGCAGGAAGGGAAGGGGACGACAGAGGATGAGATGGCTGGATGGCATCACCAACTCTATGGACATGAGTTTGGGTAAACTCTGGGAGTTGGTGATGGACAGGGAGGCCTGGCGTGCTGTAATTCATGGGGTCGCAAAGAGTCGGACACGACTGACTGAACTTAACTAGATCCAGGGAGCTTTTGTTCCATATGCCTAAGGGAAAAACAACTGGTAATCATTAATCAAGCCCATACATATCTGGTCCATTGTAAAGTGGCCAGGGGGCATGAAAAAGGGATCAGAAGAAGCCATAAAGATATTAAGTTCAGTTCAGTTCAATTCAGTCCCTCAGTCCTGTCCAACTCTTTGCGAACCCATGAATCGCAGCATGCCAGGCCTCCCTGTTCNCCTGATGCTGGGAGGGATTGGGGGCAGGAGGAAAAGGGGACGACAGAGGATGAGATGGCTGGATGGCATCACCGACTCGATGGACGTGCATCTGAGTGAACTCCGGGAGTTGGTGATGGACAGGGAGGCCTGGCGTGCTGAGATTCATGGTGTCGCAAAGAGTTGGACACGACTGAGCGACTGAACTGAACTGAACTGAATATGACTGAGTTCAACAGAGCTTCAAGAAAAGGCTAATTCCTCTGTTGTTTAAAATATTTCAAACCACACTAAATTATGAGAAACTTTTGAACGTACTTTACAAAACTAGTAAAACCCAGTCTAGCCCAATAAAAGAGACCCATGAACGAACAGTACTCATTTTTTAAAAAAAGACAAATTTCAAAATAAAATATTCACAAATAAAATCCATTAGCAAACAATGAATAAATCACTATGATTAAGAAAGTTAAGTTCTAAGAATGCAAAGAGAATCCAACATTAATAAATCTATTAACATAATTGCCTAAATAGATGAAAAGATTATATCACAGCATCATTTTATGAAGGTAAACAGAGTTAGATAAAATTCAACAGCCATTTTCTATAAAAACATAGAAGGGAAATTAAAACTAGATAAAATTTATCTACTTAAAATATCTGGCAGTCATCACACTTAGTGATGAAATATTACAAGCTTTCCCATTTAAGTCCAAAGAGGACAAGAATGTTCATTTTCATTGTGCTAATTAGACACTGTATACTGGGAATTCTAGCAATTGCATTAGACAAAAGGCAGAAACAAGAGGCACCACGTCTCAGGAAAGAAGCAAAACTCATTATTTGCACGTCTTAGGCATATGTACACATTCTTATGCTTGTAAATGTGTAGGAATGGTTCTTGAAGGACAGATGCCAAATCGTTATTGATGGTTTCATTAGGGGAGGGAAGAGAAATTGGGAAGTGAGTGAAAGTAAAGAGGAACCTTTAACTTTTCATTCTTCGCATTTCTTTATTGCTTGAATTTGTTTTTACAACAATAAATTTCTATAATGAAAGGAAAAAATATATATCTGGAATCGAGAGAAATGGTACTGACGAATCTATTTGCAGGGCAGGAACAGAGATGCAGACATAGAGACTGGACTGTGGATACAGCAGAGGATGCAGTGGGTGGGACGAATTCAGAGAGTAGCGTTGAAATATATATATATATATCACCATGTGTAAAATAGACAGCTAGGCGGGAAGTTGCTGTATAACAAAGGAGCTCAGCCTGGTGCTCTGCGATGACCTAGAGTGGGAGGCTCAAGAAGGAGGGGATATATATGTATGTATACATATATATGCCTATGGCTGATGCATATTGTTGTATGGCAGAAACCAACACAACATTATAGAGCCATTATCCTCCAATTAAAAAAACCTGCCAAAGGTCATATGGCTAGACGTGGTAGACCTAAGGCTCAAACTCAGGTCTTGCACTATCAAATCAGTTCCACATAGTTTATTTTTTTATTTTATTCATAAGAAAGAGAAAAAGGTGAAGCCCTTGAGAATTATGCACAAAGATTCAGTCACTCAGGGTATTACTTTGATCCTTCATTCCTATTTGCCACAAATAATACTTCAGGTATTAATAATGATGGTGACCTTCTAATAAAGGCAGTCACTGCTATCTTCACTGTTTCATTTATTTTAATCCTTGGGAAATAATTTCAATAACCTATGACGAAGAAAATGTTATACAATGGTAACCAAGATGATGTGTCATGAAAATATAATCTTAAAACTCTAGGGACAGAATGTCCAAGAGAGAGGGAATGTATGCATACATGTAACTGATTCACTTCAATGTATAGTGGAAACTAACATATACATATTATAAGCAATTATATTGCAGTTCTTTTTTACAGAATTTCTGGAACTTCCAAAGGCACAGAAAACTCCAACCCTTGGGATCCAGGTGACTGACAAATCTCCTGACACATTCCTCACATTCTGTAATCTGAACTGTTTCCAGAATATGCTAAATTCTTTCTTATTTCTGTGACTCTACAGATGTTTTTCCTCTGCCAAGAACATCCTCCTTCCCTGTTTTTCCCCTTAAGATGCCTACCTATCCATGCAGAGGAGTTAACATAGCAGGCCTGACTGTTCTTTAGAAACATCTGCTTATGAGGTTGGCCATTGGCTAGCATCCGGGAACTTAGATTTTGGAACAGAGCTCACCATTCCCAGAACTGGGACGAGTGGCTCACTTGCATATACTATGTGAACAAGATGGTTTATGCTGAAGAGAGGTTTCCCTGTGGGAGTGTGTAATGTTGGTATATGGCAGGCAGAGAGCGCCTGTGTGGCCAGCCCCTAGCAAAAACCCAAGGTGCTGAGTACGAACTTCCTTGGTTGGCAGTATTTCACAAGTGTTGTCACAACACATTCCTGGGGGGATGAAGTGGGGCCTGTGTGGCTCCACTGGGAGAAGATCCTTGGACACTTTCTCCCTAGCTTCATCCCATGCACCTTTTCCTTTGTTGATTTTGCTCTGTGCCCTGGCACTGTGATAACTCATAGCTGTATGTGCAACTATATGCTGAGTTAAAGAATTACTGTGAATCAGTGAAATGGGGGGTTGTCCTGAAGACCCTCAATGCACAACCCTTTGAGTTTTTCAAGTTGACATTGTTTCTGGAGTCTTTCTTCACTTTCTTAGGCAGATTTCATTGCTTCTCTGCCTTTGCACTTGGAATTAAAGAGTTTCTTATTGTATACTCATTACTCATTTACACCTTGCCCCCCTTTTAAAGTACAAGCTCATCAAGACAAAGATTTCATGTTTTTGTCTTCCTTTTTCCAGCACTGAGGTGGCACACCCTGGTAGCATTTGCAACAGAAACTCTAGTGATGGCCAGTAAGTGCTATCCACTCTGTGCCTGGCATATCAAGCTGCGAGCTCTGCATATACTATCACATTTTCTAAATCTTTAAAAAAAGGAAATAGTTGATTTACAATATTATATACATGTTATATTTATATATTATATAACTTTCAGGTGTACAACACACAGAGATTTATGACTTTTAAAGGTTACACTCCATTTATAGTTATTGCCTACATTCCCTGTGCTATTCCTATATACCCATCTAGCTTATTTATTTTTTATACAGTAGTCTGTGCCTCTTAAGCCTACATTGCTATCTTGCCACTAGTTTGTCCTCCATATCTGTGAGCCTGCTGGTGGGTGGTAATCCTCTCGATCACCCCTTAGCATAGCTAATGTGTCATCACTCATTATTAGAGGAATGCAAATCAAAACTACACTGAGATGTCACCTCACGCAGGTCTGAATGGAACCCACATCAACAAATCTACAAGCAGGGCTTCCCCGGTTGTCCAGTGGTTAAGGTCTGCCTTGCAATGCAGGGGACACCAGTTCAGCCCCTTCACATGCTGTAGAGTAGCTAAGCCCATGTGCCAGAACAACTGGGCTCTAGAGCCTGTGAGCTGCAACTGTTGAGCCCACAGGCCTACAGCCCACGCTCTGCAATAAGAGAAGCCCCCACAGTGAGAAGCCCCTGCTCTCTGCAACTAGAGAAAGCCCACACAAAGCAATGAAGACTCAGTGCAGCCAAAACCAAAAGTAAAATGTAAAAAAAAAAAAAATCTACAAATAATAAATGCTGGAGAGGATGTGGAGGAAAGGGAATCCTTTTGCACTGTTGATGGGAATGCAAATTGATACAGCCACTGTGGAGAACACTATGGAGAGTCTTTAAAAAAAAAAAAATCTACAAATAATAAATGCTGGAGAGGATGTGGAGGAAAGGGAATCCTTTTGCACTGTTGATGGGAATGCAAATTGATACAGCCACTGTGGAGAACACTATGGAGAGTCTTTAAGAAACTAGGAATAAAACTACCATATGACCTAGCAATACCAACACTGGGCAAATACCCTTAGAAAACCATGACTGAAAAAAAATACTCATTCCCCAGTGTTCACTGCAACACTATTTACAGCAGTTAGGACATGGAAGCAACCTAGATGTGCATCAAGAGATAAATGGATAAAGAAGTTAAGATACAAGTATACAATGGAATATGACTCAGCCATAAAAAGGAACAAATTTGAGTCGGTTGAACTGAGGTGGATGAACCATGAGCCTGTTAGATGGAATGAAATAAATCAGAAAGAGAAAAACAAATATTGTGTATATTAAAGTATATATATGGAATCTAGGAAAGTGGTACTGATGAACCGCCCTGCAGGGCAGGAATAGGGATGCAGGTATAGAGACAGCCAGAGAAGGAGAGTGTGGGATGAACGGAGAGAATAGCACCGAAATATATCTATTACCATATGTGAAACACATGGCTAGTGGGAAGCTGTTATATAACACAGGGAGCTCAACTCGGGGCTCGGTGACAACCTAGTGGGGTGGAGAGGGCTTGGGAGGGAGAATGAAGAGGAAGGGGGTATAGGTAAACTTGTGGCTGAGTCATGTAGTTGTACAGCAGAAACCAACACAACATTGTAGAGCAATTATCATCCAATTCAAAAGAATTTAAAGGATGAGAAAACAGACGGTTATAAGTAGGTGTTAAATGAATGAACGAGCCAGCTAAAGCATCCTTTTAGCCCTAAAGGAATCACTGAGCTGAACTGACTTCAGTGTTACGCCTATTAGCTCATGTACACTTCACCTTAGCATGGGCTATGAATAACTGCTGAGGATGTTATCTGTTATATCACATGCTTTATTTATTACCAAGTGATTTATTATTACATCATATATTTTAATATTATTCTTTAACTAGATAAGACATGTTTACTACACACAATTCAAAAGGAGCTAAAAGTGTATAATGAATTGTAAGTTTCACCAGCTCTCCTTCCCCAGCCATGCTATATTCTCCCCCATTTTCTCATATATCCTCCCAGAGAGAGGAAGGACAAAGACATGTTAACATGTTAAACAAAGGGTAGCATTTCATACGTCATTCCTTTCTTACATTTCCTGTCAGTGCATGTAAGAGGTGCCCCATTCTTTCTGAACATCTTGGTGGCTGTTAGCCAAGCCCAGAACAAGCCAGTCTGGGGTCCGTGCATGGGATGGAGAACAAACACAGAGAAAGACTGTTCCGTCTTTCCTTTTCTGGTTGCAGGAGCATCAAATAAGAACACTGAGGTCCCTAGAATGCCTTTGTCCTTTCACAATAGAACAGCATTGGTGTCCGCTTGTATGGGCTGTGTGCACCCCCTGAGAATGTAAAGGACTGTGAGTCATGCTGGACTTCGGGCTCATTAGTTCCCTGTTGAGGGGCATTTAGGCTGTTGTAACAGCCACATGAAGGAAGGTGGCTTAGAGGGCAAATTCAGAGTAAATCTACATGATAAATAATTAGAAATGGAAAAGTTGAGTCAAAGAGATATTTATTGTTAATTTTTAATTTTAAAAATTGAGATAGTATTCACATACCATAAAATCTGCTCTTTTGAAAGGCACGACCCATAACTGTTAGCAGCTGAGATATTTATTTATTTTTAAAGGATTGTTCTTTTTTTTTTTTTTAATGTGGACCATCTTTAAAGTCTTTCTTGAATTCGTTACAATATTTGCTTCTGTTTTATGTTTTGGTGTTTTGGTCATGGGCCATATGAGAGCTTAGCTCCCTGACCAGGGTTTGAACCCATGTCCCCTGCACTGGAAAGTGAAGTCTTAACCACTGGACTGCCAGGAAGTACCCTGAGATATTTATTTTTAATTTTGATAGGTTTTGCCAAATTGCTTCATCAAAATGAAAATAAATATATTTTTGACTCACTTCTAAGGATTTGTCTCACCACAGTGTACAGAACTATATAGGTTTCTAGCTCCTTCCTTATCGCTCCCCACATATAACAGTATCTCACTGGTCTTCATTCCCTGAAGGACAGGGAAGCCTGGCATGCTGCAGTCCATAGGGTTATAAAGAGCTGGACACGACTGAGAGACTGAACACCATTGCCTTTCATGAGAAGGTAAGTCCAAGTTCAGGGAATGCACAGGCACATTCCACACACCATTCTGTGGCATGCTGCAAAGAAACTGGGGTCCTAGCATGTTTCCCACACTGACAAATGCACCTAAAGTCCAGCGTGACTCACAGTCCTTTGCATTCTTTCAAGAGATGTACACAGTCTGTACAAGCTGTGTACCAGTGCTGTCCTGTTGTGACAAGGGCAGAGGCATTCCAGGGACCTCAGTGCTCTTAGTTTAATGCTCCTGCAACCAGAAAATTAAAGCAGGAACAGTGTTTCTCGTGTTTGTTCTCCAAGCATGCAGTGACCTCATACCAGTGCCAACAGTGCCAGCAACAGGACACTGAATAAGGTTTGCTTTGGACCACACCATCTCCTCCCACCACCTGCCAGCCCCTGGTGATCTGGCAGGACCTCACCCTCTAGGAAACAGTCTGAGCTGCTGCCCAGAGTTTGCGCCCATCCGCACCGAGAACACAGCCAGCCAAGTACCACAAGGCATATAACACTGTCTTCCCCTTCCTTCCTTTTATGAACATCCAAAGGAAAGATAATCGAAACCTGCAAGAAAACTGGCTGGCCGAGAGAATGAAAACCTGGGTGACGCAGGGATGGGACCACATGTTTACAGGTGCTTTTTGTAAGTAACGTGGCCATAAAACAAGCGGCTCTTAATAAAGAAATGTCATATTCTCCAAAGCTCTGTATAAATGACATTCTGCTTAAGCAGGGGAGGGGCATTTCATACTTATGCTCCTTCTTCATCGTTTCATTTCCAACAAGGGAATCCTAGCTGTACAGTTTTCTAGGAGCACCGTAGTTATGGAGCCAAGATTTTGCAGCAGCACACAAGGAAGGAAAGAACAAGGAAGGAAGGAAGGAAAACTAGAACGAAAAGAGGAAAAGGCATGGGAGGGTCTGTCTTTAGCATAGCAGGCTAGAACAAAGGAACAGACAGCAGGCATTCATCACCTCTGACTGGTTTTTCTGACTATTAAGCACACACACTTTAACTCAAAAGACAGAACTCCTGCCTTCCTCTCCCGCACGCTGAGCACCGTCTGAACAGAGTCAAGATTTGGATGAGCCCGTGTAATCCCCTTTCATTTTTCATCTGCTCTGCTGATTGTAAAGTGAAACAGAGCCACTGCCCTCTCCGAATGTGACACAAGGCTCGAAGCACACGTGTTGCAGAGTCCCCGGGAGCCAGCTGTGTGCAGGTAACTGGAGCCTGCACTTCGCCTCGCTGTTAATAAGAGTAATTGGCACGCCACTGAGGGGCTGCTGGAGCGCTGTGATTTGCTCCGTACGGGGGTCTCCCCAGACCATATGCGCATGCAGCGGTGATAGAAATATTTTCCGTATGAGCTCTCCCCTCACATGCTTAAGTGCTCCAGGCTGAGTCAGGCCAGCCCATTTGTCATTTACTCTCCACACTGAAAAATCACCAGGGAAGTTGCGAACTTCAACTGCAACTAAAGGGCAATGGTCTGTCTGCTTTCAGCCTCCAGCATCACTAACCCAATTCAGTTCCTCCAGCTCTCATTCAAGACCCCTACCTCCTACCCACAGCCCCCACCCAACAGGCCCAGAAAATATCTGCAGAGGACACGGGTAACTAATAGGCTAAAAGCCTAGGACAAATGACCCGTGGCCACACGCCTCTGCCCCACATGTTTGCTTTGAATGGAGTAACGAGCCTGCTGCAACCACAGCTTGCCCTGCAGCCTGGATTTGGGAGCAGCTCCCTTCCACTCCTCTTAGAAAAAGGAAAGTCATTACGCGAGGCTTTCAGAGCTTTCTCTGTCCCCGCAATGCTAACAAAAGGCAGAGCTGTGCAGTGGCCCCGTGGCATTTCTAGGAGATACAGTTTGCACTTGGCTTTTCAAAGGGAAGACGGATTCAGGAAAAAGGCTGTCTTTTCATAACTCAACCCTCAGTCTCCAAGACTTTTCATCAGGACAAGAAGTAAAAGGAGTGGATGAGGTAAATTTGTTGCAGGCTTCTTTACAGGTGAGGGTGGCTACACCCAAGAGCTTCCCTCTCCAGCCCATATGATCATCCTTTCCAGTCTCTGCCTGTGTCAAAAACTGGCTCCTACAGGCACCTATGATGTTCAGAAATGTATCCAGCAAACATGAGCTAAGCCATTAAGAATAAATCATCCTCATGGGTCTTAAACATGCCTCCCGTCTATGGTAGATCTGGGACGCTCCAAGACCTGTTATACACCACTATCCTTCTTCAAACCTATGATACTAAGTTAAGCACAGACTCCCCCCGCCCCAAGCACATCAAAGCTAAAAAGGATGAAAACGTAATGCAAAGCAGCAAAGAAAAGCAATTCCTCTAGCATGCATAAGCAATACTGGAGAAATATTCTCAACAGGTAACAGTCCCTACTGGAATCTGACAAGTACTTTTTTTTTTTTCGGCAACAGCAGAATCAGAAGTGTACATGCTTCAGGTATCTGTCACCAAGGCCATGCCAATCCCCTGGTGTGGCCACTGTACCAGAAAAAGTTTTCAGAAATTACAAGATTTTTTAAGAAGCAAAGAAATCTTTCTATAAGAAAAGGCAAGGCAAGCCTACAACAGCAAAGTAAAGCATTACTCTTTGCACACCATAAAAACCCCTTCCCTGATCCCTCTTGGTAGATAGAAGAGGAAATATAATGCTGACAAAAATACAACTTCTGACAAGATATTTTATTTGGCTTACCTCTCCCCCAGGTCTTGCTAACACTGCTGTTTGAACGTGGAGCATTGTTAATATCAGGTAGCTGACAAACATTATTACCCAAAGTTAGAACTACCCTAGAGGAGAACTCCGTCTGCCAAGTGCTAACAGCTAGCAGATGCACTTGTGTCTCGGGATTCCAGCCCTGGAGTTCCGCTAGGCACCGCACTGGTTCCCTCCGCTCTCCCTCATGTACTGCCCGGAGCTCCCAGCTCAGCCTCTGCTCTGAAGAAAACTGGTAAGCTGATCTCTTCATGTAATAACTTCTCCCGGCTGGGGGAGGGGACAGGAGCCAGCTGGGAGCTGGGGGGCTGCCTTTAACCGAAGGCAGAAAGGGGAGGGACAGAAATGATCAATGTGGAGTTCTGCATCTGGTCTCATTCATGAAAAGGGCTCCAAGGTAAGCACTCCACAGGCAGGGGGACGGGCCCCTGCTTCATCAACTGAAGCAGGCAGGAGGTAGCGATCAGCAGCAGGATAAGCTCTAGGCTGGGAGCTGGGAGACCAGAGGCCTTCCCGGTCCTGCTGCTGATAAGCTGTGTGTGCCTGGATAAGTTGCCAACCCTCTCTGGTCCTCGGTTGGTGGTCTCAGTGGTACAGTCAAGGGTTGGCTGACCTCTTGATTCCCTTTTGGTTCTGATTTGATGGCTGCAGAAATCTAGGCAGTCAAAGGCTGTGCTATCAAGGACAACCTTAAGGAGGAAAGAAGTCACACAGTGCTATGTGTTTACATGCTTAACATATGGATGTGTACAGATGGGAACGGAGGAAGTCACTATAATACACTCTTGCTGCCTTACTGGGTCTCTGTCCCTAACCACGAGCTTGAGGAATTACTGCAGACAAAGTAAAAATAAACGGTAAGGTGGGAACAAGTGAAGCCCAGGTACGATATGACCCTGGCACAGTGCAGGAAAGCAAGATGGTTTTAGAGAAATACCTCTCGGCAGAATCACGCTGGCCATCAAAGTGGGGCTTCTGGGAAGAAGGAGCACAGGAACGGGTTGGGAAGTAGGTCATGCTAAAGCCTACAGTCCACTCGAGACATCATAAGCCAACTCAGCATGAAAAGGCAGGCTCGTGACTTAAAATAGGTCAAGAACCCACCAAATGTTAGATTCTGCTTAGAATGGGCACAAGATGCCCCTAAACCATCATGAAGTGGAGGACAAGATGACTGCCTGGTGCAGTGGAAACAACCTGGGTCCCTGGAATCAGGGGGAGGTCAAGTCAAACCCTCATTCTGCTACTAATTTGCTGTGGGTCTGTGGCTGAGTATGGAACCCCAGTGAGCCCCAGCTGCTCCACTGGTCAAATGGGGAAAGGCCATATGCTGGTTCTGATGATTATCAATGAGGTCATCTAGGTTCAAAACTTGGCATCATTCCTGATACACAGTAAATGCTAAAGACAGAGGCTCTCTCTTTGATCTGATAAATATTGGCACTCAGTCCCAGAAAGTAAATTAATAAACACTTGAAAAGCCTCAGGTTGTGGGCATTTTCCTGTGTTAATGAGGAAACTTTAAACCAGACTGCAGTTTGTGGCCATTTCAGAACATTTATTATCACCAGTCATTGTGAGAATTTACTAGTGGGGAGCATTTCTGGGGGGTTGGGTGGAGGGACTTTCAGTCCTTTTTTCCAGGGTTGTAAGAGACAGAAGGTAATGGTGAAGAAAAAGGAAAGAATGAATTTCTTCTCTTCCCCATGCTTCCTCTTCTTTCTCCTTCTTATTCATCATTATTATTGTTCAACATTTGGTCTGTTCTGTTAGGTGACTGAAAGGGCACTGCTGTCTACTCAATAACCTCACCGCAAAGGCAGGAATTGTCTAAGAAAACCAAACTACTTGAAAGACTGGGGTTTTGTCTAGTTCAGGGGTTGGGCAACTTTCTGTAAAGGTCCAGATAGTAAATACTTTTGACTTTGCAGACCATATGTTTTCTGTGACAGCTACTCAACCTTACTTGTTCTTGTTAATCAGAAAGTTGTAACTGATTCTTTTGTAACCCTGTGGACTTGAAGCCTCACCAGGCTCCTCTGTCCACAGGATTTTCCAGGCAAGAATACTAAGTGGGTTGCTATTTCCTTTTCCAATAGATCTTCCTGATCCAGGGATCGAACTCGAGTCTCCTGCACTGGGAGGCATATTCTTCACCACTGAGCCACCTGGGAAGCCCACTCAACCTAGCTGGGGTAGTACAAAAACAACCAAAGGCAATACATACATGAAGGGGTGAACAGAGCTGTGTTCCAATAAAACGTTGTTTATGGAAATAGGTAGCAAGCCAGATTTGGCCATATTTGTCAACACACATCTCAATCATTCTTCAACCCATTGTATTCTGATTTTTAACACTTTTTCTCTACCACAGGAGCTCCGGAGATGTCACCAATGGCCTCTGAGTCACAGAATAATATAAAGGATAATTTTTCAGAACTTATCTCATTTTGACTTCTTTGCAGCATTAATGATGGCCTTCTGTTTTTTTTTTTTAATATTGTGGTAAAAATACATAGCATAAACTTTTACCACTTTAATAATTTTTAAGTGTATAATTCAGGGGTATGTTTGTATGGTCACAATGTTGTAACACCATCACCACCATCCAGAACTTTTTTATCATCCCAAACAGAAACTCTGTATTCATTAAATAATAACGCCTCAGTTTTCCTTTCTTTCAACCTCTGAAAACCTTGATTCAGTTTTCTGTCTTTAGGAACTGGCCTGCTTGATGTTCCTCAACTAAGTGCAATCATATAATATTTGTCCTTTTGTATCTGGCTTATTTCACTTAACATAATATTTTCAAGGTTGTTGTAGCATGAGTCAGAATGTCGTGCCTTTTGAAGGTTGCATAATATTCCAGTGGAGCTATTTCAAATCCTGAAAGATGATGCTGTGAAAGTGCTGCACTCAATATGCAAGCAAATTTGGAAAACTCAACAGTGGCCACAGGACTGGAAAAGGTCAGTCCTTTTCCTACAATCCCAAAGAAAGGCAATGCCAAAGAATGCTCAAACTACTACACAGTTGCACTCATCTCACATGCTAGTAAAGTAATGCTCAAAATTCTCCAAGCCAGGCTTCAGCAATACATGAACCGTGAACTCCCTGATGTTCAAGCTGGTTTTAGAAAAGGCAGAGGAACCACAGATCAAATTGCCAACATCCGCTGGATCATGGAAAAAGCAAGAGTTCCAGAAAAACATCTATTTCTGCTTTATTGACTATGCCAAAGCCTTTGACTATGTGGATCACAATAAACTGTGGAAAATTCTGAGAAAATGGCTGTCTGGGGAGGCCTTACAAATAGCTGTGAAAAGAAGAGAGGCGAAAAGCCAAGGAGAAAAGGAAAGATATAAGCATCTGAATGCAGAGTTCCAGAGAATAGCAAGAAGAGATAAGAAAGCCTTCTTCAGCGATCAATGCGAAGAAATAGAGGAAAACAACAGAATGGGAAAGGCTAGAGATCTCTTCAAGAGAATTGGAGATACCAAGGGAACATTTCATACAAAGATGGGCTCGATAAAGGACAGAAATGGTATAGACCTAACAGAAGCAGAAGATATTAAGAAGAGGTGGCAAGAATACACAGAAGAACTGTACAAAAAAGATCTTCATGACCTAGATAATCATGATGATGTGATCACTAATCTAGAGCCAGACATCTTGGAATGTGAAGTCAAGTGGGTCTTAGAAAGCATCACTATGAATAAAGCTAGTGGAAGTGATGAAATTCCAGTTGAGCTGTTTCAGATCCTGAAACATGATGCTGTGAAAGTGCTACACTCAATATGCCAGCAAATTTGGAAAACTCAGCAGTGGCCACGGGACTGGAAAAGGTCAGTTTTCATTCCAAATGCAAAGAAAGACAATGCCAAAGAATGCTCAAACTACTGTACAATTGCACTCATCTCACACGCTAGTAAAGCAATGCTCAAAATTCTCCAAGCCAGGCTTCAGCAATACGTGAACCGTGAACTTCCAGATGTTCAAGCTGGTTTTAGAAAAGGCAGAGAAACCAGAGATCAAATTGCCAACATCCTCTGGATCATGGAAAAAGCAAGAGAGTTCCAG
>SJYX01015115.1:127893-190739 GCA_006410675.1 Oreotragus oreotragus | reverse complement strand
GAAGATCAGCCCTGGGATTTCTTTGGAAGGAATGATGCTAAAGCTGAAACTCCAGTACTTTGGCCACCTCATGCGAAGAGTTGACTCATTGGAAAAGACTCTGATGCTGGGAGGGATTGGGGGCAGGAGGAGAAGGGGACGACCGAGGATGAGATGGCTGGATGGCATCACTGACTCGATGGACGTGAATCTGAGTGAACTCTGGGAGTTAGTGATGGGCAGGGAGGCCTGCCATGCTGCGATTCATGGGTTCACAAAGAGTCGGACACGACTGAGCGACTGCACGGAATTGAACTGAATATTCCATCGTGTAGACATACTACACGTTGTTTATCCATTCATCTGTTGATGGACCCTTGGACCTGTCAAATGTACTTCAAACTCAACAGGTCTAAAATTGAACTCAAGTTTCCCTGAAAATTGTTCTTCCTATTTTCTCCATCACAGTGAATGATACTGTCTATCTAACTCCTAGAGATGGAGAGGTAGGTGTTATCTTGAGTTGTCTTATTTCCTTACCAAACCCTCACCAGGTGTGATACAGTTACCTTCTAGAGCTATCTCCAGTCTGCCCATGGCCCCTGATTCCTGCTGCCTCTGCCCCTATCTGGGTGGGCCTCTACTATCCCTTCCTGACTTTCTGTAGCAAGACCTTGTAACTTCCCTACACTGGTCTTTCCCTTTCCAACCTTATTCCTCACTGCACCCACTGAGATGGTCCTACAATGTGAATCTAATCATGACACTCCCCGATTCTTTTTTAAAACTTATTTTGAAATAATTTTACATTTACAGAACATTTGCAAAGATAATACAGAGTATCATGGTTTATCTTCCCACAGTTCCTTCTAATGTTAACATCTTAAAAATAGCTATGGTGCCTTTATGAAAAGTAAGACATTAACACTGATGTAATGATAGTAACTAAAATAAAGACTTTCTGTTTCTCCAGTTTCCCCCCAAATGTCCTTCTACTGTTCCAGGGTCCCACACTGCATTCAGCCAACACATCTCTAGTCTTTTCCTGTGTATGACAGTTTCTCAGTCTTTCTTTTTTATGACCTTGACCCCTATGAAGAGTACTGACTAAAGATTTTATAGAATGCCTCTCAGTTTGAGTTTATCTGATATTTTCTCATAATTAGCCTCTGGTTATGGCTCTTGGGGAGGGACACCACAGAGGTGAAGTGCCATTCTCATCTCATTTTTCAGGGGCACCCTATACCAACATTACTGGTGATGCTGACCTTGATCACTTGGTTGGGGCAATACCTGCCAGGTTTGTCCACTGTAAAATTACTACTGATAGTTTTCTTTTTCCGTATCCTATTCATTAGAAATGAGTGAGCAAGTCCAGTGGCATTAAGCTCCACTTCCTGAAGAGGGAGTGTCAAAGAATATTCAGATATCCATCACAATAATTAATACATATTTGGGGGGAGATACTTTGAGGCTATACAAATATTCTGTTTTGAAAAGTTTTATCCATTAATTTGAATATTCATTGGTAGATCTTGCCTGCAGCAGTTATTAATGTAGTTCTCTAAATGTCTATTTTCTGTTACCCATCTACATCATTCATATGGAAGATTTGTCCCTCCTGCCCCCATTTATTAATTCCGTCATCTATTAATTCTTCTTTGTTTCTTAAAACCTTTTGATTACTTTCCATTATGGATGAAGTCCAAACTCCTTAACATGACACTTGCAAGGCTGTTCACAATCTGATCTCTTCCTGCCCTTGCAGCCTCCTCTCCCTCCTCTTTTTCTGTTCACCCACTCCGCTGTCCAGACATCTTGAACCACAAGAAATTATCCCTAAATACCGTGTGTCCTTGTGCTCCATGTTGGCCCTTTCTCTAGACTATCACTTCCCCAGCCTCAGTGGGTTAGCTCTTGTTGCACTCTACCTCTTTGAAAACTCAGCTCAAATAAGCACCGAATACCGGAAACCACCTGCACGCCCATTGATAAGAACCAAATGAATAATTTGTGACATCCATAAAATAGGATACTCTGCAGCAGTAAGATAAAGATTGAGCTTACTTCCTATATAATGATACGAAACATCTCCAAGATTTATTCAGTGAAAAAAGTGGGATACACTACAGTGTGATTACTAGCCAATTCTTTGTGCATATATGTTTATAACTGCTTGTATATATATATCAGCTACCTATGGAAGAACACATCTGAGGCTACCCACAATAGCTGCTTCTAGGGAGAGGAACTCAGTAGCTTCAGGGCAGAAATGGAGTCAAGACTTATGCCTGTGTAGGCACTTAGTCACATGTGGTTACCGAGCACTTGTGATGTGGCTTTTCCAAACTGTGATCTGTTATACATAAATATAGTTTGCATCAATGTGAAGACTTGGTATGGAAAAAGAATGTGAAATATCTTATTAATATGTTTTTTGTTGATTAGATGTTGGAATGATAATTTTATATTTGCTGGTTTAAATAAAGCGTGGTATTATACAACTTGCCTTGTTTTACTTCTTAAAAATGAGACTACTAGAAAACTTTTAAATTACATATTTCTGTTGGACAGCATGTCTATATCCCTGTTATACTTAGGGAATTGTCAGAAATGTGAATGCACTGCTATTCCAAAAGTAAATAAAAATGAAGCAATGGTAATAATAACAGTTAATAATAGAAATAAATAAGTACTCATAGACAAATCTCCCTCCACGAATGATTCATTTAAAGGTCATGTCTTCTGGGAGTTGTGTCTTGACAGGCTCCCCACCCCACTGAGGACACAGCCCTGGCCTTCATCCCTAGGCATTCTCCGATTTGCTCCAGTGCAGTATTTATTGTAACTGTTTATTGATGTATCTGCCTTCATCAGTAAAGACTGAGGCCTTGATCATAGGAGATGTGTCTTTCATGTTCCCATGGCTCCACACATAGCTTTGTTCAGTGTGCACTGAATTAGGGAATGAATGCCAGAAAGGGTCCTATAGGAAACGCTCATCTTTTCTGTGACAGAAGAGGTCTTCGAATGGCACATTTTAGATACCACGAAGGGGAAAATGAAAAGCAGAATTTTCCAGAAAGTATATCCCTCTCAGAAATGCAGACAACTTTTAACCTAACTGTTGTGTGACCTTGATATAGAACGTACAAGTAAGTGTGGGGCATGTGAGTAACCAAAAACAGGGAAAACAAATGTTTTCCTAAAATCACACATTTCATGTAAAATATAATCATATGCTACCGTCTGAGTAACAAAGAATAATAAGCCCATAGCAAATAGCACCTCTAAGGCTATTCTGTTTCCTGCAAAGAATGTCCATCCCCTTATGAAGGAAAAAGGGAGGCCGTTTTCTCCATAGAGATACAGTAGATGCATAGTTACATGAGTCAGACTATCTTTATTTCCTTAAATATGCTTACCCTGGATGGAATGGGTAGAAACAAAATCTGTCAAGAAGGTGGCGACTGGTCTGGGAGCAGGTGTTAGTAATTAACTCTCCCTTTGTGTGGACCACGGAGTCATTAAATAGCCAAGGAAGTGGGAATGAGGAAAGCAAAGGGGCAGTTCTCTGCTCCATTCCCCTCAAACATATGGAAAATCATGAGACGCTACAGCAAAGGAAGGCAGGGGTCCTTCCCTTTCTCCAGTTCCTGCTTATAACAGACCAAAGCTGACTCCCATAACCTGGAGGGCAGCTGTGCTGTTAGGCTGAGCACCTTTGGGGTCACTGAAATGAGGGCGATGCTTCTTGGCTCGGCTTTGAATTCGAGACAGGAGTAGGGCCAGAGATGCTGTTAGGGAGATGCTCACACACAGCGCAGGGGGCAGGCTCATCCCGAGTCTGAGAGGACAAAGGGAGTGAATGTAGACATTGGGACCACTCATGTTGACCATATTCTTTATTTCAATCATTTACCCTTTGGCTTTGAATTCGAGACAGGAGCAGAGCCAGAGATGCTGTTAGGGAGATGCTCACACACAACGCAGGGGGCAGGCTCATCCCAAGTCTAAGAGGACAAGGGGAGTGAATGCAGACATTGGGACCACTCATATTGACCATATTCTTTATTTCAATCATTTACCCTAAGGCAGAGGTTCTCAAACTGTGGTCCCCAGACCCAGCAGCCGCAGCACAATCAGCAAGCTTGCTAGAGAGGCAAATACTTGGGCCTCACCCCAGATCTACTGACTCAGAAACTCAGGGCGTGGGGCTAATGGATTTGTGTTGCCCTGTGTAGCAGTTCTCTGTCTAGTAACCTGAATTCAAACTGTATAACTTGAAAGGGTTATTGCATTATATTTTATGTATGATTAATTAAAACATTTTATTTAAAACAAAACCATTTAAGTAAAAATATACTGTTTATTAAAAACATTTTCTTAGAAAACATGACTGTCTGATACTAAAACATAGCATAAAGCTGTAATACTGAAAACAGTGGCAAATAAAACAGGTGTAGGGATAGACATTATTTACATAACTAAACATGCAAAAGGATTTAATGTGCAAACAATGAATCACTACAGATCTGGAAGGATGGAAAAGGGTTAGGAGAATGGCTATTTAGTTATTTTCCTAAATAATACCATATGCTGTTAATAAAAATAAACTGCAGGTAGATTTGAGATTTTAATGTGAACAACAGAAGTATGAAAGCAGTAAAAAAGAAATAGGTCAATATTTCTCTATTCTTGGAATGGGGAGGACTTTTAAGCATAGCTCTTAAAAAGGCAGAAACCATAGAAGAAAAGATTTGCATGCATTTTTAAGATTAGGTAAATCAAAAATTTACATACCATTAACACAATTTAAAGTCAAATACATAGTAGAAAACGTACTTTGCTTGTTTATTTACATAAAATATCAATACTTATCATGTGCACAGATTTGGAGATACTGTGATCAGCAAAAGCAGACTCAATTCCTATCTTTATGGAGCTTGCTGCCTGGTGCAGGAGGCCAACATTAATGAAACCCAATAAGAAAATTAAAAATTGAATGTGAAAAGAGCTGCAAAGAAAAGATACGTGGTGATATAAGGCTTGTCCTCATTATGGAGACTGGCTTGTGACAGGAGCCACAATGGCTTTCACAAGGACCCAAGGGGAAGCAGGTGTGGATGCAGAGAGAGTGGGCGGGTGGAAGCACAGCATCAGATTAGGCTGAAGACAAAGGGAGGGAACATGACAAAGAGTTTCATCCTTTTCCTAATGAGAATCTGTTTTAAAAACGGAGTAAGCAGTTACGCGACTGGACTTGCACTTTGCCACTCTGTTTATAAAGGGCTGAAGAGAGGAGAGAGGCCGGAGTGCAGGCTGGGAGGTCAGTGAGAAGATTATGGCTAGAGTCCAGCTGACAAGGGGTAAGAGCTTAAACCAGGATGGTGAAAAGAAGAGACTCTCTTCAAAGGTAATTTACATCATCTATAATGGAAAAGTTTGTGTCCATAATAGATTTTTTAAAACGCACAAATCAGAAAATGTCAATTTTAATAGGGAAAGGCTAGAAACAATGTTCAGTAGCAGAGTTGCTAAATGAAATATGGTATATCTCAAAAGTAAAATCCTATCCAGTCATTTAAAGTGACTATGAGATATACTTACTGATATGGGTACATTTTGATATTATACTGCTTTAAGATAAGAGTAGGCCACTTAACTGGAAGTGAAGGAAGAAATAGACAGAACAGGCTCCATCTTGAAAGCAGGGCTCCATCTTGAAAGCAGGACTCCATCTTGGGCGGGACTGTGGACTTTGAGCTCTATGCCCAGTATCTATGGAAACGACATACCAACTGGAAAACCAGGCCCCCTGGATGGAAGAGCCCCAGGGCTCGTACCTAGACCCTCTGTTGCCTAAAAGAATACCCTAATTATCTGTGTCAGAGAAGGCAATAGCAATCCACTCCAGTACTCTTGCCTGGAAAATCCCATGGACGGAAGCGCCTGGCAGGCTGCAGTCCATGGGGTCGCTAAGAGTCAGACACAACTGAGTGACTTCACTTTCACTTTTCATGTTCATGCATTGGAGAAGGAAATGGCAACCCACTCCAGTGTTCTTGCCTGGAGAATCCCAGGGATGGCAGAGCCTGGTGGGCTGCTGTCTATGGGGTCGCACAGAGTCGGACACGACTGAAGTGACTTAGCAATTATCTGTGTAACCGAATAGAATCATAAATTCTATTATGCTTATTGGGGTATGACCACAGGCCTATTGATAATTGTCCACTGTGAACTACCTAGGCTTAAGGCATATGAATCATGGGTTAACTTTGATTGTATCTTTCTTTTCCTTTGTTCAGACTAGTTTCAGGGAATTTGGGGAGGTGGGTTTGGACGCATACACTTAGGGTATATAAAGTTTTCAGAAAAACTGGTCGAGGTCCTTGGCTAAGAGGAGACTCTGCCTTGGGCCCGCCGGTGTAATAAAGCGCACTCCACTATCTGCATCATCCTTCTGAGTGAGTTTGTTTCCCAGAACGCGTGGCTACAACATTTGGTGCATTGGCTGGGAAAGTCCTCACTTTGAGGAGACAAGTCCCATTTGGGACTACTCCGAGGCCTTGCGGCTCGAATCTTCTAGAAGGGGGAAGTCGCCTCGCCCTTCTGGAAGGATTCTGCTTCTCAGCGCCCGGACCTTTTACGTTACTGGGTAGTGGATGGCAGCAGGGGAACTGAGAGCTCAGGTGAGGAGGAACCCACCCGGCAGGGTGGAAGAGGGGGTCTGATCACCCCCTGGGAGGGACTAGAAGGGGCACAGACCCACAGGAGCCTGGAATAGGCAGATGGCGATTGCTTGGTACACAGGTCGACTTGGTAGAGCGTGCTAGGGCTTAGGAAGGGAATTTGCCAAGGTCATTTAGCAGGTGTGTCTATGCCTTCTCAGGGAAAATTATTACCAGCGATTGCCAGGGGATTTTTAGGATAGGAAACTGGTCCCTGTATGCTCATATTCTGCCCTCCCCCAGGAGATGTCCTATCTGCTGTGACATTCTTGACCCCCTTGGAATTGTCAGGCTAGAAGGAGGGGGATACATAAGTGAATATGAATTAGCTTTTCTGGAGATGACATGGGATATTTCACCCATCTATGTTTTCAGCCGCACCTGATCAAGCCCACCAAGGCAGAACGGACTTTAAGGGAGAAACAGTCTTGGATCACATCATGTTCTGGTTCGGCTGTGCTGACCGGCAGGTGAAGACACACTGATCCACTTTCTCCCTCTGGGATCTGGCAGGATTGGACAAGGATGACCTGCCCCTCCCCGATACTGGATGATGACGTGCCCACTGGCCCGGTGCTCCACCAGGACTGGAGGCCGCCTTAGTGCCCGATCCAGGGCCAGGTGAAGTTCCTGCAGCAGCCGCTCCACCAGCTCTCCTGGAGGCCGTAGAGCTGCCGCCTCGGTGGGCTCCGATCCTGGTGACAGAAGCCTCTGGCCAACACTTCCAGGATCCGGCTCCTACCCAACCGCCCAAGCTATACCTGCCTCTCCCAGTGATTACTGACAGGAAGGGGAGGGAGATGCTGGAATTAAGCAGAGACTGTGCTCTGCCAGAGAGCCGGAGGGAACGAAAGAGAACAGATGAGAGATTTGCAGTGCTAGCTGCTGCTCTAGGGAAGGTCTGTCTCGGGCCCTCCGGAAAACATCCTCTGCCCCAGGGACAGGACAGTCCGTCAACCGGTCCCGACAGAGGCCCCGGGCCCGATTACAGCCAAACCAGTGTGCCCGGTGCCAAGCTTTTGGCCACTGGAAGAATAAATACCCTGAGGCTAGGAAGGAAGAGGAAGCTCCCGCCTTTGTGGGGCTTGCTGACTTGGAAATTAAATAGGGCTGCCGGGGCTCAGAGATATCAGGTCTCCAAGAGCCCATGGTAACCTTAAAAGTGGGGGGACCAGAACAGTGACTTCATGGTGGATACAGGAGCAGAAGTGCTGGTAGTAACAAAACCTGTGGCACCACTGCCCAAAAAGACTCCTGCTGATATAGGGCTGCCGGGGCTCAGAGATATCAGGTCTCCAAGAGCCCGTGGTAACCTTAAAAGTGGGGGGACCAGAACAGTGACTTCATGGTGGATACAGGAGCAGAAGTGCTGGTAGTAACAAAACCTGTGGCACCACTGCCCAAAAAGACTCCTGCTGAAACTGGGCTATCGGGAGAAGAGATGATTAAGTCATTTTGCCAGCCCAGAAAATGTCAGATGGCGGGGGGGTGCACCAAGTGATTCCTGAATTCCTCTACATTCCTGAGTGCCCAGTACCCCTGTTGGGGAGAGACTTGCTCTCCAAACTAGGAGCACAAGTGCCTTTCTCCCCTGAGCAGAGGCCCCCCTTCCGGATGGACGCTATGACTTATTTGCTCTCTCTCTCAAGACCCTCCCCCCCGAAGATGAGTGGAGGCTGCATGAGCCTCCGAAGGAAGAACCGGGTGGCCCGGAAGAGCATGAGAGAGAGCTAACTCAATTATTCCCTAAGGTCTGGGTGGAAGACAACCTCCCCTTCTCCCAGTCTGGCTAAACATCAAGCCCCAGTGATAACAGAACTCAAACCAGGCACCATCCTGGTTAGAAAGCGCCAGTACACGCTACTGGTAGAGGCCTGGGCTGGCATACTGCCCCACATCAATAGATTGAAATAGGCAGGCATTCTAGTAGAGTGCCAGTTGGCTTGGAATACGCTGATCCTGGCAGTCAAAAAGGAATAAGGACAGGACTATAGGCCTGTACAAGATCTCAGGCTAGACTTGTGACTTTACACCCCACTGTTCCAAACCCCTATACCTTACTTTGCTTCCTCCCACCGAGGACTAAAGTTTATACTCGCCTAGATCTCAAGAATGCCTTCTTCTGCATACACCTCGCCCCAGGGTCACAGCCCATCTTTGCCTTTGAATGGGAATATCAAGTCAGGGGCACCAAACAACAGCTCACCTGGACTCCCCCACAAGGATTTAAGAATTCCTCAGCCATCTTTGGGGAAGCCTTGGCTTCTGACCTGGACTCATTCCATCCAAAAAAGTATGGATGTTGGCTCCTACAATACGTGGATGACCTGCTGCTGGCTGCCGAGACCAAGGAAAAATGTTGGCAAGGGAAAAAAGCACTGCTCCAGCTGTTGATGGAAGCAGGTTACTGGGTGTCGAAGAAGAAGGCACAGATCTGCAAGGAGAGGGTAAGGTATCTGGGGTTTGTTTTAAAAAAGGGCACAAGGTTCCAAACCCTAATTGGGTCCTATATACTGAAGGCACTAGCCTGATAAAACAAGGACAATGGCTGTCAGGTTAGCCAAAGCAGAAGGGGCCATCAAGACTAAAAAGGGATGGTGGGAATTGCCAAGTGGCAAATTATTGGTACTGGAGGAGCTGGCACACACTCTGGTAAGCCAAACACATCAAGCAACCCACCTAGGCCATGCTGCCTGCTCGCAGGTTAATGCTGCCTCTTGGCACAGACAAAAAACCTCCGGGTATTCAGCTGAAAGGCAGGCTGCCCTTTGAACACCAGGGAGTGGACTTCACTGAAATGAAACCTCACTGACACTACCGTTACCTGCTGGTCATGGTATGTACATAGGGTCCATATACTGTTGGGTCCATATACTGTTGTTCTCGAAATGAGTAGAAGCTTTTCCTACCTGGACTGAAAGAACATCAGAAGTAGTTCAGTGCCTGTTTAGGAAAATAGTTTCCAGATTTGGATTTCCTGCTAGCATTGGATCAGACAATGGCCCGGCTTTCATTGCTGATTTAGTACAACAAATAAACAAAACTTTAAACATCAAATGGAAACTGCACACTGCATATATGTCCAGAGTTCTGAGATGGTGGAATGAACTAACCAGACACTTAAAGAGACTCTCCAAGTGGATCACAGAGACTGACTCTTCCTGGGTGGACTTGCTTCTGAAACAGCTCTGCTCAGACTCAGGATGACCCCATAGTCCCAAGGCTCTTCTCCATACAAAATTGTGTATAGGAGGCCCCCTCCCATAACAAAACAGATGTCAACAAGTTTGCCTCAGGTGAGGGGAGATGAGATTTCACAGCAGATGGATCAGCTGGGTAAGGTAATAAATCAGGTAACTAAGTTTGTACAAGAAAGGGTGCCATTCCCCATTGGGGAACACATTCAAGAATTTGTGCCCGGGGATCAGGTGTGGTCAAGAACTGGAAACACGACTCCTTGGCCCCACATTGGAAGGGTCCATATACTGTTGTTCTAACTAGCCCTACTGCAGTTAAAGTTGCAGGTGTCACTCCCTGGATCCACCACGTGAGGGTGAAGAGGGCATATCATGCAGACCCGGAGAACGCCGAGCAGACTATACAAAAGGACTCCACTGATCCCCATGAAGCCAAGATCATCTTAAAGAAGAAACAGAGAGGAAGCTCTACAATCAACTGCTGCTACAAGGACTTGCTGGTATCATCTTGAGACTGACCATAGTTTCAGTACAAAGAGGGACCTGTGCTATAATTAAAGTTGAATGTTGTGTACATGGTTTCAGTGTGTCTGCCCTCTGATGCTCTCTTGCAACACCTACCATCTTACTTGGGTTTCTCTTACCTTGGGCGTGGGTTGTCTCTTCACGGCTGCTCCTTACCTTGGATGAGGGGTATCTCCTTACCGCCGCAGTTCCTGACCATCAACGTGGGACCAGGGCCTTGTCTAACTCAATGAAACCAAGCCATGCCTGCAGGGCAACCCAAGGCGGGCAGGTCATGGTGGAGAGGTCTGACAGAACGTGGTCCACTGGAGAAGGGAATGGCAAACCACTTCAGTATTCTTGCCTTGAGAACCCCATGAACAGTATGAAAAGGCAAAATGATAGGATATCAAAAGAGAATCTCCCCAGGTCGTTAGGTGCCCAATATGCTACTGGAGATCAGTGGAGAAATAACTCCAGAAAAAATGAAGGGATGGAGCCAAAGCAAAAACAATACCCAGTTGTGCATGTGACTGGTGATAGAAGCAAGATCCGATGCTGTAAAGAACAATATTGCATAGGAACCTGGAATGTCAGGTCCATAAATCAAAGCAAGTTGGAAGTCATCAAACAGGAGATGGCAAGGGTGAACGTCGACATTCTAGGAATCAGCAAACTAAAATGGACTGGAATGGGTGAATTTAACTCAGATGACCATTATATCTACTACTGCGGGCAGGATTCCCTCAGAAGAAATGGAGTAGCCATCATGGTCAACAAAAGAGTCCGAAATGCAGTACTTGGATGCAATCTCAAAAACGACAGAATGATCTCTGTTCGTTTCCAAGGCAAACCATTCAATATCACAGTTATCCAAGTCTATGCCCCAACCAGTAATGCTGAAGAAGCTGAAGTTGAACGGTTTTATGAAGACCTACAAGACCTTGTAGAACTAACACCCAAAAAAGATGTCCTTTTCATTATAGGGGACTGGAATGCTAAAGTAGGAAGTCAAGAAACACCTGGAGTAACAGGCAAATTTGGCCTTGGAATGCGGAATGAAGCAGGGCAAAGACTAATAGAGTTTTGCCAAGAAAATGCACTGGTCATAGCAAACACCCTCTTCCAGCAACACAAGAGAAGACTCTACACATGGACATCACCAGATGGTCAACACCGAAATCAGATTGATTATATTCTTTGCAGCCAAAGATGGAGAAGCTCTATACAGTCAACAAAAACAAGACCAGGAGCTGACTGTGGCTCAGATCATGAACTCCTTATTTCCAAATTCAGACTTAAATTGAAGAAAGTAGGGAAAACCGCTAGACCATTCAGGTATGACCTAAATCAAATCCCTTATGATTATACAGTGGAAGTGAGAAATAGATTTAAGGGCCTAGATCTGATAGACAGAGTTCCTGATGAACTATGGAATGAGGTTCGTGACATTGTACAGGAGACAGGGATCAAGACCATCCCCATGGAAAAGAAATGCAAAAAAGCAAAATGGCTGTCTGGAGAAGCCTTACAAATAGCACTGAAAAGAAGAGAGGCGAAAAGCAAAGGAGAAAAGAAAAGATATAAGCATCTGAATGCAGAGTTCCAAAGAATAGCAAGAAGAGATAAGAAAGCCTTCTTCAGCAATCAATGCAAAGAGATAGAGGAAAACAACAGAATGGGAAAGACTAGAGATCTCTTCAAGAGAATTGGAGATACCAAGGGAACATTTCATGCAAAGATGGGCTCGATAAAGGATAGAAATGGTATGGACCTAACAGAAGCAGAAGATATTAAGAAGAGGTGGCAAGAATACACAGAAGAACTGTACAGAAAAGATCTTCACGACCCAGATAATCATGAGGATGTGATCACTAATCTAGAGCCAGACATCTTGGAATGTGAAGTCAAGTGGGCCTTAGAAAGCATCACTAAGAACAAAGCTAGTGGAGGTGATGGAATTCCAGTTGAGCTGTTTCAAATCCTGGAAGATGATGCTGTGAAAGTGCTGCACTCAATATGCCAGCAAATTTGGAAAACTCAGCAGTGGCCACAGGACTGGAAAAGGTCAGTTTTCATTCCAATTCCAAAGAAAGGCAATGCCAAAGAATGCTCAAACTACCGCACAATTGCACTCATCTCACACGCTAGTAAAGTAATGCTCAAAATTCTCCAAGCCAGGCTTCAGCAATATGTGAACCGTGAACTCCCTGATGTTCAAGCTGGTTTTAGAACAGGCAGAGGAACCAGAGATCAAATTGCCAACATCCGCTGGATCATGGAAAAAGCAAGAGAGTTCCAGAAAAACATCTATTTCTGCTTTATTGACTATGCCAAAGCCTTTGACTGTGTGGATCACAATAAACTGTGGAAAATTCTGAAAGAGATGGGAATACCAGACCACCTAACCTGCCTCTTGAGAAATCTGTATGCAGGTCAGGAAGCAACAGTTAGAACTGGACATGGAACAACAGACTGGTTCCAAATAGGAAAAGGAGTACGTCAAGGCTGTATATTGTCTCCCTGCTTATTTAACTTATATGCAGAGTACATCATGAGAAACGCTGGACTGGAAGAAACACAAGCTGGAATCAAGATTGCCGGGAGAAATATCAATAACCTCAGATATGCTGATGACACCACCCTTATGGCAGAAAGTGAGGAGGAGCTAAAAAGCCTCTTGATGAAAGTGAAGGAGGAGAGCGAAAAAGTTGGCTTAAAGCTCAACATTCAGAAAACGAAGATCATGGCATCCGGTCCCATCACTTCATGGGAAATAGATGGGGAAACAGTGGAAACAGTGTCAGACTTTATTTTTTGGGGCTCCAAAATCACTGCAGATGGTGACTGCAGCCATGAAATTAAAAGACGCTTACTCCTTGGAAGAAAAGTTATGACCAACCTGGATAGTATATTCAAAAGCAGAGACATTACTTTGCCGACTAAGGTCCGTCTAGTCAAGGCTATGGTTTTTCCTGTGGTCATGTATGGATGTGAGAGTTGGACTGTGAAGAAAGCTGAGCGCCGAAGAATCGATGCTTTTGAACTGTGGTGTTGGAGAAGACTCTTGAGAGTCCCTTGGACTGCAAGGAGATCCAACCAGTCCATTCTGAAGGAGATCAACCCTGGGATTTCTTTGGAAGGAATGATGCTAAAGCTGAAACTCCAGTACTTTGGCTACCTCATGCGAAGAGTTGACTCATTGGAAAAGACTCTGATGCTGGGAGGGATTGGGGGCAGGAGGAGAAGGGGACGACAGAGGATGAGATGGCTGGATGGCATCACAGACTCGATGGACGTGAGTCTGAGTGAACTCCGGGAGATGGTGATGGACAGGGAGGCCTGGCGTGCTGCGATTCATGGGGTTGCAAAGAGTCGGACACGACTGAGTGACTGAACTGAACTGAACTGTGTACATAGTCCTGATTTATCTGGCTATATATCAATCACCCTAGATGACATGAAAGGTCAGGTAAAAATTATGTCTGATGATAATCTTCCTTTTTGGACTTCAGTCCTAACTTGGGTGAAGGGTGATTGGTGGAAAATTATACTTACCATTGTTATAGTTGCCTTGATAGTTCTGCTTTGTGGACCCTTTATTTTACAATGTATCATGAACTTCGTAACCCAAAGGTTGATGTCGTTCTCCCAAATTGGAGGTCGGAGAGTCAGGGTGCAATATATCCCTATGAATCATGCTCATACTATGAGATAAGAGCATCAAGAGGGGGGAATGAAGGAGGAAACAGACAGAACAGGCTCCATCTTGAAAGCAGGACTACATCTTGGGCTGGACTGTGGACTTTGAGCTCTATGCCCAGTATCTATGGAAATGACATACCAGCTGGAAAACCAGGCCCCCCGGATGGAAGAGCCCCAGGGCTCATACCTAGATTCTCTGTTACCTAAAAGAATGCCCTAATTATCTGTGTAACCAAATAGAATCATAAATTCTATTATGCTTATTGGGGTATGACCACAGGCCTATTGATAATTGTCCACTGGTAACTACCTAGGTTTAAGGCATATGAATCATGCGTTAACTTTGATTGTGGGTTAATTTTGATCATGGATTAACTTTTCCTTTGTTCAGACTAGTTTCAGGGAATTTAGGGAGGTGGGTTTGGGCACATACACTTAGGGTATATAAGGTTTTCAGAAAAACTGGTCAGGGTCCTTGGCTAAGAGGAGACTCTTGCCTTGGGCCCACTGGTGTAATAAACTGCACCCCACTATCTGCATTGTCCTTCTGAGTGAGTTTGTTTCCCAGAAAGTGTGGCTACAACAATAACACCTAATACAATATAAATGCTATGTAAATGATTGCGCTAATGTGGCAAATTCAAGTTTTGCTTTTTTAGAACTTTTTAGAAATGATTTTTCTAAATATATTCTATCTTCAGTTTATTGAACTCATGGATGCGGAACCAGTAGATATTGAAGGCTGACTATAATGTGATGGGAGAAGAATTCCACACATCATTGTTGGCTTTGATAAAAGGGCCATGAGCCCATGAATGTGGATAGTCTCCAGAAAAGGAACAAAATAGGAATCTCTAGCGCCTCCACGTGGAATGCAGCCTGTTGACACCATGATTTTAGACTAGTGAGACCCACTTCAGACGTCTAACCTCCAGAACTGTATAAACATGAATCTGTGTTACTCCAAGCCACTGTTTGTGTTAGTTTACAGCAGCCATAAGACAGCCATATACAGATCTAAATGTAAGAGCTACAACCTTAGAACTCTTAGAAGAAACACAGAAGTAACTTCATGACCTTGTGTTAGCCGACTGTGTCTTAGATAAGATACCAAAAGCACAAGTGACAAAGGAAGAAATAAATGGGACTTCATCAAAATGAAAGTCCTGCTAATCCTTCATCAAAATGTCCTGCTAATGATAGAAAGTGAACACACAACCACAGGCTGGGTGAAAATATTAACATGTCATAGGTCTGATAAGATCATCCCCATGTAAAAGAAATGCAAAAAAGCAAAATGGCTGTCTGAGGAGGCCTTACAAATAGCTGTGAAAAGAAGAGAAGCCAAAAGCAATGGAGAAAAGGAAAGATATTCCCATCTGAATGCAGAGTTCCAAAGAACAGCAAGGAGAGAANCAGTGAAAGCAAGGAGTCTTAACCACTGGACCACCAGGGAAGTTCCATCACATTCCTGTTTTTAAAATTTTAGTTATTTTTCTACAATGGGCAGCAGAAGAATAAATGTAGTAAGAAAAACAAAATTATTTTCATTTGGAAAAAGTGGGGACTATAACAATAAAAATGGGAAAGACTATGAAATAGTCAGTTCACAAATGAAGATATACAAATGCAATATGAAAATGGAAGATGAAAAGCAAGTTACCGTTATTGATGGCCAAAGAATTACAAAACCAAATAACGTCATACCATGTTCACCTGATAACAATTTTTGTGAATGGCAATACTCACTACGGGCTTCCCTGGTGACTCAGATGGTAAAGAGTCTGCCGGCAATGCAGGAGACCTAGGTTTGATCCCTGGGTCGGGAAGATGCCCTGGAGAAGGGAATGGAAACCCACTCCAGTATTTTTGCCTGGAGAATTCCAGGGACAGTGGCGCCTGGAGGGCTACAGTCCATGGGGTCGCATAGAGTTGGACATGACTGAGCAACTAACACTATATCCACTATGGGCAAGAGTTCAGAAAAATGGGTAGTCTGACATAAGGCTAGTGAGGACGTAAATGTGAATAGGTGCTTTGAGAGCTGGTCTTCTCAAACTTTTAACGTGTACACAGAAGAGCAACCAGTTACTTCTTACCCTCAACTAGCTTTCCCCCTTCAATTCCCAATCCTACTTTACCTCTCTTTCTTTTTTTACCTCTCTTTCTCTCCCTCCTCTCAGCATAAAACTAAGCTGGCAGAAAGTGTATCAAGGCCACACCTAGACAGGGAGTTCTGACTTCTGTTAACCTCAGCTTGCTGGAACCAGCAACAATCTTGGCATTGACTATAACGAGCCCCCAAGCTGGTGAAACAGCCCTCTGAAGGCTGGTAATTGGCCCTGCTGGGGTATTTCCCCCAGCTTGAATGTAGAACTTTTTCATTTTTTAGTAATAATTTCTGCGTCTTTTTTTTTTTCTCCCCACATACAGGATTTGAAGAAGATAACATGATGGCTGTAGCTACCAGTAAAAAGTAGCAAGAAGAAGCCAGGATAAATTGTAAAAGTAGATACCATAATTAAAAGCAGTTTAGTACCAACTGATGTGGGGTATGTAGCTACTTTACAAGCCTCTGAGGGTGATAATTCAAGTTCTTAAGAATAATTCCAAAGTAAAATCCAATAAAGCAAATCATTAAGAAGGACGTCAAGGTTTCAATAGTTATTGTGCATGTTATTTAATATTTATTGTGCCAGGCATTAGGTGGGAGGTAGACATGATCTCCCGGAGAAGGCAATGGCACCCCACTCCAGTATTCTTGCCTGGAAAATCCCATGGACAGAGGAGCCTGGTGGGCTGCCGTCTATGGGGTCGCACAGAGTCAGACATGACTGAAGCAACTTAGCAGCAGCAGCAGCAGCACACATGATCCCCATTTAATCCTCAAATCCTACAGATTAAGTATCACTGGGAAAGGTAAAATTACTTTCCATATGGTTTAAGGAAACATGAAAGTATATAGAATACTTTAGAAATGTTTTTAGGTTTCTAACTCCTGAATTTCTAATAATTTAGAAAAAAACAATTACCTCTATTTCTCCTGTTTAACTGAGCTTTCCCTTTGCAGTCCAGCACCTGGCATCAGAAGTGTTTAATTTAATTTAAAACACAATAAATGTAGTTAATCACTAACCCTGGCTTTCAGCTGAAATTGTTAGGCAAAAAATCAAATAGACTTCTTGCTGATAAAGAACCCTGTTTCACAGTTCTTATGATCAATATACACAGTATATTTCTGAATAGATAGACCGCATAGTTAGTCTTTAGGCGATTATGACATTTGTTTTCCCACAGTAACGAAATACAAAAATGGTGCTGTCATATTCAGAAAAGTGTCAAGCGCCAGCGCAAGGAGAAAGTTTTTAAAATTCACCTCTTGTATCATCAAGTTCATTACTTAGGGTGGTGGCAGCTGCTGTAACAGATAAACCTTAAGGTTTTAATGGCTAAATTAAGAGTTTATTTCTCATTTGGGTAAATTCCAGATGTTGGGGCGAGCAGTACTCTGCTCTATATGGCCACTTAAGACATCCAGGCCTCAGCACATGGTAACCAGGGTCACCCCAAACATGGACGTCCACCTGGCAGATGAGGAGGGGAGAAAGTGGAGGATCGTTAGGACTGGCCCACCTTCTACGAGTCACATCAAACTGCAAGAAGGCTAGTAACTATGACTGATCTGTCGGCCCAAGAGAAGGAATCACAGGGCTGGTGGAGGGTTCATGGTTGTTGCCTGCATTATACAAGAGTGTGATGTATATTTGTAGTAAGGGGAGCTTGAATACCTCAGGTTTATGCCATGCTATGTATGAGGCTTAAATGTCTGTTTCGTATCCAGATTTTCTCCTGCCTTTTCTTCATTTCAGTCCAGCCAAGAAACATAATGAATTCACTGAAGAAGCAGGTCTCATCATCCCATCATTTGATGCTCAGATTCCTCAGTTTCAGAAACAGAAGCTTCAGCTTCAGTGAGGGAGTTACTGCTTATGCTATGGGGTGCAGAGAGGTAAGGAAATGAAAATCAAGTGCCTACTCTATGCTGCCACTCGACAGACATGATGTTATTTAATTTTAATAAGGAAGGAATTTTTTGAAAATTACTTAGTTGCAGGGCTTCCAGCTGGCACAGCAGTAAAGAATCCATCTGCCAATGCAGGAGATAAAAGAGGCTAGGATTCAATCCCTGGGTCGAGAAGATCCCTGGAGTAAGAAATGGCAACCTACTCCAGTATTTCTGCCTGAAAATCTCCATGGACAGAGGAGCCTGGCAGGCCGTAATCTATGGGGTTGCAGAGTTGGACAGGACTGAGCACACAGACTACTACTGCCTAGTTGTAAAAAACTCAGCTCTTCTAATAGAGAAGACTCAGTTTTCTTAAATAATAAAAGATCAATGAAGAAGACACAAAGCACTGGAAATCATTTTGATAAAAGCCCAGAATCCTTCTTGGCTGATTACTTAGAAGGTAAAGAAAAAACTTACATAGTCTCATGAAGGACAGACCAATAGTCCAAGAACACTTTCTTATTTTAACAGATGAAAGAAAATTGTTTGAGNGCATTATTTTTCAGAAAAAAAATTTTTTTAAGTACACCACAATATGGTATTCTTAATTCTGTTCTGGGTAAATATAAAAGGTGATTTTTCTTGGCGGGGTGGTGGGGGGGGCTGCACTGTGTGGCAGGCGGGATCTTAGTTCCCTGACCAGGGATTGAACCTGTGCCCTGTGCAGTGAAAGCAAGGAGTCTTAACCACTGGACCACCAGGGAAGTTCCATCACATTCCTGTTTTTAAAATTTTAGTTATTTTTCTACAATGGGCAGCAGAAGAATAAATGTAGTAAGAAAAACAAAATTATTTTCATTTGGAAAAAGTGGGGACTATAACAATAAAAATGGGAAAGACTATGAAATAGTCAGTTCACAAATGAAGATATACAAATGCAATATGAAAATGGAAGATGAAAAGCAAGTTACCGTTATTGATGGCCAAAGAATTACAAAACCAAATAACGTCATACCATGTTCACCTGATAACAATTTTTGTGAATGGCAATACTCACTACGGGCTTCCCTGGTGACTCAGATGGTAAAGAGTCTGCCGGCAATGCAGGAGACCTAGGTTTGATCCCTGGGTTGGGAAGATGCCCTGGAGAAGGGAATGGAAACCCACTCCAGTATTTTTGCCTGGAGAATTCCAGGGACAGTGGCGCCTGGAGGGCTACAGTCCATGGGGTCGCATAGAGTTGGACATGACTGAGCAACTAACACTATATCCACTATGGGCAAGAGTTCAGAAAAATGGGTAGTCTGACATAAGGCTAGTGAGGACGTAAATGTGAATAGGTGCTTTAAGAGCTGGTCTTCTCAAACTTTTAACGTGTACACAGAAGAGCAACCAGTTACTTCTTACCCTCAACTAGCTTTCCCCCTTCAATTCCCAATCCTACTTTACCTCTCTTTCTTTTTTACCTCTCTTTCTCTCCCTCCTCTCAGCATAAAACTAAGCTGGCAGAAAGTGTATCAAGGCCACACCTAGACAGGGAGTTCTGACTTCTGTTAACCTCAGCTTGCTGGAACCAGCAACAATCTTGGCATTGACTATAACGAGCCCCCAAGCTGGTGAAACAGCCCTCTGAAGGCTGGTAATTGGCCCTGCTGGGGTATTTCCCCCAGCTTGAATGTAGAACTTTTTCATTTTTTAGTAATAATTTCTGCGTCTTTTTTTTTTTTCTCCCCACATACAGGATTTGAAGAAGATAACATGATGGCTGTAGCTACCAGTAAAAAGTAGCAAGAAGAAGCCAGGATAAATTGTAAAAGTAGATACCATAATTAAAAGCAGTTTAGTACCAACTGATGTGGGGTATGTAGCTACTTTACAAGCCTCTGAGGGTGATAATTCAAGTTCTTAAGAATAATTCCAAAGTAAAATCCAATAAAGCAAATCATTAAGAAGGACGTCAAGGTTTCAATAGTTATTGTGCATGTTATTTAATATTTATTGTGCCAGGCATTAGGTGGGAGGTAGACATGATCTCCCGGAGAAGGCAATGGCACCCCACTCCAGTATTCTTGCCTGGAAAATCCCATGGACAGAGGAGCCTGGTGGGCTGCCGTCTATGGGGTCGCACAGAGTCAGACATGACTGAAGCAACTTAGCAGCAGCAGCAGCAGCACACATGATCCCCATTTAATCCTCAAATCCTACAGATTAAGTATCACTGGGAAAGGTAAAATTACTTTCCATATGGTTTAAGGAAACATGAAAGTATATAGAATACTTTAGAAATGTTTTTAGGTTTCTAACTCCTGAATTTCTAATAATTTAGAAAAAAACAATTACCTTTATTTCTCCTGTTTAACTGAGCTTTCCCTTTGCAGTCCAGCACCTGGCATCAGAAGTGTTTAATTTAATTTAAAACACAATAAATGTAGTTAATCACTAACCCTGGCTTTCAGCTGAAATTGTTAGGCAAAAAATCAAATAGACTTCTTGCTGATAAAGAACCCTGTTTCACAGTTCTTATGATCAATATACACAGTATATTTCTGAATAGATAGACCGCATAGTTAGTCTTTAGGCGATTATGACATTTGTTTTCCCACAGTAACGAAATACAAAAATGGTGCTGTCATATTCAGAAAAGTGTCAAGCGCCAGCGCAAGGAGAAAGTTTTTAAAATTCACCTCTTGTATCATCAAGTTCATTACTTAGGGTGGTGGCAGCTGCTGTAACAGATAAACCTTAAGGTTTTAATGGCTAAATTAAGAGTTTATTTCTCATTTGGGTAAATTCCAGATGTTGGGGCGAGCAGTACTCTGCTCTATATGGCCACTTAAGACATCCAGGCCTCAGCACATGGTAACCAGGGTCACCCCAAACATGGACGTCCACCTGGCAGATGAGGAGGGGAGAAAGTGGAGGATCGTTAGGACTGGCCCACCTTCTACGAGTCACATCAAACTGCAAGAAGGCTAGTAACTATGACTGATCTGTCGGCCCAAGAGAAGGAATCACAGGGCTGGTGGAGGGTTCATGGTTGTTGCCTGCATTATACAAGAGTGTGATGTATATTTGTAGTAAGGGGAGCTTGAATACCTCAGGTTTATGCCATGCTATGTATGAGGCTTAAATGTCTGTTTCGTATCCAGATTTTCTCCTGCCTTTTCTTCATTTCAGTCCAGCCAAGAAACATAATGAATTCACTGAAGAAGCAGGTCTCATCATCCCATCATTTGATGCTCAGATTCCTCAGTTTCAGAAACAGAAGCTTCAGCTTCAGTGAGGGAGTTACTGCTTATGCTATGGGGTGCAGAGAGGTAAGGAAATGAAAATCAAGTGCCTACTCTATGCTGCCACTCGACAGACATGATGTTATTTAATTTTAATAAGGAAGGAATTTTTTGAAAATTACTTAGTTGCAGGGCTTCCAGCTGGCACAGCAGTAAAGAATCCATCTGCCAATGCAGGAGATAAAAGAGGCTAGGATTCAATCCCTGGGTCGAGAAGATCCCTGGAGTAAGAAATGGCAACCTACTCCAGTATTTCTGCCTGAAAATCTCCATGGACAGAGGAGCCTGGCAGGCCGTAATCTATGGGGTTGCAGAGTTGGACAGGACTGAGCACACAGACTACTACTGCCTAGTTGTAAAAAACTCAGCTCTTCTAATAGAGAAGACTCAGTTTTCTTAAATAATAAAAGATCAATGAAGAAGACACAAAGCACTGGAAATCATTTTGATAAAAGCCCAGAATCCTTCTTGGCTGATTACTTAGAAGGTAAAGAAAAAACTTACATAGTCTCATGAAGGACAGACCAATAGTCCAAGAACACTTTCTTATTTTAACAGATGAAAGAAAATTGTTTGAGTTTTATATAAATATACTATTGATATTAAAGCTTTTTCTTTCAAGTCACTTTAGAGCTCTTTTACATGTTCATATTTGTAATACCCTGTGGAACTAGAATAACATCATATATACAGAACATATCCATGGACATGCATAAACATAGAGACAGACAGAGACACCCTATAGTTTTTGTTCCAAAACCTTAACCGTGAATTAGGTACAACAAACACACAACTCACTAGTTTATGAATGACCGTTGAATCCAAATTGCTTCTCTGGCAGATAGAGCAAGCTATGGTTACCCACTCATATGGCTAAAGCTTTTTACTTTTTACTTTGTGGAGAAGACTTTTTTATTGAAGTACAGTTGATTTACAGTATGCTATTAGTTCCAGGTGTACAACATGGGAAGTCAATATTTTTATAGATTATACTCCATTTAAAGTCATTATAAAGTATTGACTATATTCCCTGTGCTATACAATATATCCATGTAGTTTGCAGTTTGTACCTTTTTATCCCCTGCCCCTGTCTTGCCTCTCTCTTCTCTCCCCTACTACTCCCCTGCTACTAACCACTAGCTTGATCTCTGTGAGTCTGTTTCTGTCCTGTTCTATTTGTTTGTTTTATTTTTTAGGTTCCAGTGTAAGTGGTAAAATATGGTATTTGTCTAGAGAAAGGAGTTTTATTTCCATTTGCCAGGTGAGAAAGCTAAGGCTCACAGAAGTAGACTGCTCTGCCAAGGTTGCGGCAGTAGGAAGAAGTGGACCTCTATTTGGGTGTTGCCTACGTCTAAATACTTTCCACTGTATCACCGTTTCCTGTGAAGCCAAGCATTCTTGGGTGACACTGCAAGAAGGGGAGGTTCCTGACAAGGGCCGTGACTCTCAGAGTTGAGGAGCCCTCTCTACCACAACAACATCCACAACACATGGGTGAGAGCACCTGCCTTGAATCCTAATCACTGACCCTGAAAATGGTAAAGGTCAATGGTAAAGGTGGAGGGATGAGGGGATTTTCCAAGTTAGTTGTTCTCCATTTTCAACTTTTGTGGTTTCCAGTAATAATCACTTTAGAAAGTTGGGTATATATCTGAGAGCAAGAGATTTCAAGGTAGCCTTCATTCTTACTTAAGGCAATTTTCCTAGGCTTGAACCTAGGCTATCTCAGACAATATATTATAGTATAAACAGAAAGATGGATGGAGATCAACAATATTTGAATAATGTTCATGAAGAAAATTCAACATAAGAATAGTAAATGTGAACTGAAGTATATACCTGTGTGTGTGTGTGTGTGTGTGTGTGTGATGCCACGGGTAATAAGCAGTAGTCTGTAAACTTTCTGTGTGTGTCTACAGCACTATTTCAGATACTCAAATCTGACGCTGTACACTTGAAGGACTTCAAAGGTGAACACAAGTAATGAAAAAAAAAAAAAACATTCAGGAAGTTCAAAACACTTTCCACAGTTGTCACACTGTTTACTTTTGTTGCCCTGCATTCAGGAAGAATTGCTTGCTGCCCTGAGCACATGCTTTTTTATATTCCTAAGAACCATTTTCATATTGCAATAAATGACCATTTTTCATAGGTGTGAGTTTGATGCGACACAGAAAGCTATGCCTCATTCTGTGCCACACTGCATAACCTGTTCGGTTCAGCACACCATCTGACAGACGCTGTAAGAGAATCTGTTCTAGGATGAAGCAAAAACAAATCCATTCTATCCAGATCAAAATTTGGCAGAACAGCCAAGTGCCCCAACGGCACAATGACCCATACCGGTGGCTGCAGGGATTCACGTCACCTAATTAGAAATGTGTCGAATAAAAGTCACAACATTTGTGCAAGTGAAATATTAAGCTCCCTTTCACATATACAGCCCTTCACCCGGCCCATAAACATGCCAAGAGAGATTCAACATCATGTTTCAAGTACAGCACTAAAGAAAGTTTCTTTCAGGAACAAAAAAGCCAACGCAGTGTTAAAAAAGAATCACTACACTAAGCCCAAGAACAGCGCAATAAAATTGCCAAGAACGACACCATTTCTGTCTACTCGGTAGACCTTTAAGCAACTGTCTCCTAACAAATACTCTGCCTGTGCCAGTGATGTGTGATTTAAGGGAGGAAATACTTTGGGGCTTAAGAGACCTTTGCAGGGAGCCTGGAACCTGGCTGCAAGCTTGAAGACATCTGCATTCCCTGGAATCTAGGTTCATTTCTCTCTGGGAACCACCAGGATGTAGAGTCCATAAACTGTGATATTAGAAGGTCTCTGAAGTAGGCAATGAATCAGAACAAAATGAAACTCAGAGCAAGTAGGTAGCAATTTATCATGGCTTTGTCCCCAGTATATGCAAGAAAATTCAGACAGGTAATGGCATAGGGATGGGTCAGTGAAAACACTTTAAAACTTGATGATGTATCCAGGAGCAGAAGGAAGCTGAACAGGGTTGGTTCTCAGTTCCTTGGCTTAGTGACTATTTCCTGGGTGTCTGCATTGTGCGGGTGTTAGAAGCTTCTAGATGAATGAGATACACTTCTGCGCTCCAGGGGCTCCAGGGAACAGAGAGAAGGGCCTGCGTCTGTGGTGAGATGTCAAGGCAGAGCTGTGGTCTCTTAGAGCTACTCACTGGCTCTAGCTGAGGTTTCCTACTGCACTTGTGGGACCAGTGAGATTTCTCTGCTTCTCAAAAATCCCAACTGATTCTGACTTTTCAGCATGATTTAGGACATAGACTTCTGTGTCTGGGTCCTGTTTCATCACAGTTGGAACATTCTGTACACCGACTGTGATAACGGTAGCCAGTTATTTCTAACTCATTGCTTGGGAAAACATCCCACTAACACATAAAATCTTTGCATGGAGTCCTTTCTGCGTTGTAAATCTTATAACCAACTCGCGACCTCATAGTTTGAATAAATGTATCCAAGGGCAACTTTCAACCCCTGTCTGCCCCCTAATGGCTCTGAGCCCAGATCTGACCTTGTCTGATTCTGTATCCTCCACTGTCTTCTGCATATTTCCATCTGCAAGTCTTATCAACATTTGAAATCCAAAACATCTACAATTAGATTCATAATCTGGTAGTTATGAATGTCAGTTATAACATTAGACTGTTTGGAGTCAAATTCTGGTTGCACCATGCCCCAGCTATGCATCCTTGGGTAAGTAACTTTATCTCTATGTGCCTCTGGGTCTCATTTATAAGATCTGATGATTGATGGTACCTATCCCTGATGGCTGTCATGAGAATTAAATGAGATATTGTGTGTGAAACACTTAATGTGGTGTCTGATGCATACTAGCAGCTCAGTAAACATTCGTTTTTTTTAAAACTATTCATTGCAAAATTGATGTCCATAATTTTGTCATTGGTACCAGCCATTCTTTTCTACATGGGGCAGGGAGTGCTAAAGACAGGAGCGGCTTCTGCCAATTGCTGTCAGTATCTGTAAGTTTGGGAAAGGCTGTCCCCCAGAAGTCCCCTCTAGGAAGCCGCAGTGTACATGAGCATGCCAAAAGCTCAAAGAAGCACTGCAGAGAAGCCTGTTCAACCTTGTTCGATCCAGTGTTTCCCAAACGCGTTTGTCTATAGAACAATTTCCAGTATTTAACAACACATGTTTTGGGGAAACATACGTTAGTGTTGCACTAAAACTTTTTCTCTTATTTACCGCACATGCAGTAAATAAGTCCTGGCAAATTCTTTCATATGTCTCCTGATTCCAACTTCTCTTCTTTACTCCCATGCTCCACTCCCATGAACCCTCCCGCCACCAATCCAGTTCCTCATTTCCTCGGTCCTAGACTAAGGCTAGAGCAGGACATTGACTTCCCTTGTCAAATTATCTTCCTAAGACATCAAACTGACATCATGGCATATGGTCCCATCATTTCATGGCAAATAGAAGGGGACAAAGTAGAAGTAGTTACAGATTTTACTTTCTTGGGCTCAAAAATCACTGTGGATGGTCTGCAGCCATGAAGTTACAAGACACTTTCTCCTTGGAAGGAAAGTTATGATAAACCTAGACAGCATATTAAAAAACAGAGACATCACTTTGTCGACAAAGGTCCATACAGTCAAAGCTATGGTTTTTCCAGTAGTCGTGCATGGGTGTGAGAGTTGGATCATAAAGAAGGCTGTAAGTGTTAGTCGCTCAGTCATGTCTGACTCTGTGACCCCATGGATTGTAGCCCACTGAGCTCCTCTCCAGGCAATAGTACTGAAAGTGGGCTGCCATTCCCTTCTCCAGGAGACCTTCCCAACTGTCCTAGACTAAGGCTAGAGCAGGACATTGACTTCCCTTGTCAAATTATCTTCCTAAGACATCAAACTGACATCATGGCATATGGTCCCATCATTTCATGGCAAATAGAAGGGGACAAAGTAGAAGTAGTTACAGATTTTACTTTCTTGGGCTCAAAAATCACTGTGGATGCTCTGCAGCCATGAAGTTACAAGACACTTTCTCCTTGGAAGGAAAGTTATGATAAACCTAGACAGCATATTAAAAAACAGAGACATCACTTTGTCGACAAAGGTCCATACAGTCAAAGCTATGGTTTTTCCAGTAGTCGTGCATGGGTGTGAGAGCTGGATCATAAAGAAGGCTGTAAGTGTTAGTCGCTCAGTCATGTCTGACTCTGTGACCCCATGGATTGTAGCCCACTGAGCTCCTCTCCAGGCAATAGTACTGAAAGTGGGCTGCCATTCCCTTCTCCAGGAGACCTTCCCAACGCAGGGATCGAACCCAAGTCTCCTGCATTGCAGGCAAATTCTTAACCAGCTGAGCCACTGCAGCTAATCTAAAGAAGGCTGAGTGCTGAAGAATTGATGCTTTCAAATTGGTGCTGGAAAAGACTCTTGAGAGTCACTTGGACTGCACGGAGATCAAACCAGTCAATCTAAAGGAAATCAGCCTTGAACATTCACTGGGAGGACTGATGTTGAAGCTGAAGCTCTAATACTTTGGCCACCTGATGCAAAGAGCCAACTCATTAGGACAAAAGACATTGATGCTGGAAATGATTGAAGGAAAAAGGAGAGGGTGGCAGAGGATGAGATGGTTTGATAGCATCACCAACTCAATGGACATGAATTTGGGCAAATTCCAGGAGATGGAGGACAAAGGAGCCTGGCATGCTGCAGGGGGTCACAAAAAGTCAGACATGACTTAGCAACTGAACAACAAACAACAGCAAATACATTAAAATCAGGGTAATGGGCTGAATTGTGTTTCCCCCAAAAGATAAGTCCGCATCCTAATCCCCACAACTTATGACTGTGGATAATGGAGTTAAGGTCATGCTCCCCCGAAATATAGCACCGTGGCATATTTTAAGCTAAAGGAATTTGAGAAATGGTAGGTGCAGGGAGGACTCTATGATCTACCCCTGATCAGAGAGTAGAAAATGACTGAGCAACTAGCACTTTCACTTTGGGGCTTCCCTGATGGCTTAGATGGTAAAGAATCTGTCTTCAGTTCAGGAGACCTGGGTTCAATCCTTGGGTCGGGAAGATTCTCTGGAGAAGAGAATGGCTACTCACTCCAGTATTCTTGCCTGGAGAATTCCATGGACAGAGGAGCCTGGCAGGCTACGGTCCATGGGATTGCAAAGAGTTGGACACGACTGAGTGACTAACATCTACATTCACAAACTCTGGCACTCAAATCTTTTGGTTCCACTTAGAGATACAGAAGTGTTAAATTATATATTCCAAGAGGCACACATAAAGTAAATACAGATTCTGGGTTTGCTAATCCACCAGGTGACTAAAAAGAAAATTGGTTTACAGGTTAATAAACTCTTTTAAAATTCAAATGAAGAACTGAGAGCTACCTCTAAGAGGCGATCTCCTTACTCATGGCCATTTGGCAAAGAAGTTCATGGCCCTTCCACAGAAGTTCAGTTGTCCTGGGAGTCTAGATATTTTCAAGTTACAGAAAGCCAGGCATATGATTAAAAAATGACTTTGCCAAGATCACAGAGCCTAAGAAAACTGAGATCAGATTATCCACCCATGTTTTTGGATAGGAACAGATGAACGTCAAAGAAAATATATTTTTTAAATGATGAAATGGAATCAATTAAATATGATGCCTAAGGAATCTTATTTCATTTATTTAAATGGTTTCCCCTTAAATGATTCCCTCCTGCATATTTGTTTTCTTTAAAAAATCATGGAAAATGAAAATACCTTACCAAAAATTATTCATAATCCTACCACTTTTCCTGTTTTGTGGGGAGAGTGGAGAAGCAGATAGCTTTTTCAGTGTTCATTAAGTGGAATTAGAAGGGCAAAAATTTGAGCAGTGGCATTTGAGCAGTGTATCATTTGAGCAGTGGCACTTTTAGACTTAATAGGAGAAGACAATGAAAGGAGATCAAACCAGTCCATCCTAAAGGAAATCAGTCCTGAATATTCATTAGAAGGACTGATGCTAAACCGAAACTCCAATACTTTGGCCACCTGATGTGAAGAACTGACTCATTGGAAAAGACCTTGATGCTGGGAAAGACTGAAGGCAGGAGGAAAAGGGTACCACAGACGATGAGATGGTTGCATGGCGTCACCGACTCAATGGACATGAGTTTGAGCAAGCTCTGGGAGTTGGTGATGGACAGGGAAGGCTGGCTTGCTGCAGTTCGTGGGGTCACAAAAAGCTGGATACAACTGAGCAACTGAACTGACTGAGGAGAAGACGAGGAAGTAAAGCAGTAATTTTTTTTTCTCGCTATTAATATCAATTTCCCCCTTCCAACCCACGTTTCACTCAAGCCTACTACCTTCCGGTTGCTTCCTGATCCTGACAGTTGGTCTACTAACATTTCAAAATCAGTGTAGTCAAGAAATGCCTTCACTGTTCATCCCTAAGATCTCTTTTCCAACTTTGTGTTGTTACATTCACTCATTCTTTTGGATTTACAAAGACTTCTTGGGAAGCACTCGACCCAGCATACCTATGTTCCTCACTTGTAGCAGCATGATTAAGGATTAACCTCTGGTATCAGATCGTCAGGGTTTAAATCTCAGGTCCATTGTGTGTGTGCGTGCTCAGTTGTGTCTGACTCTTTGATACCCCATGGACTGTAGCCTGCTAGGCTCCTCCGTCCATGGAATTCTCCAGGCAAGAATACTAGAGTAGGTTGCCATTTCCTACTCCAGAGGGTCTTCCCAATCCAGGGATCGAACCCGCGTCTCATGTCTCCTGCATTGGCGGGTGGATTCTTTATCACTGTGCCTCGTAGGAAGCCCTCTCAGGTCCATCACTTGCTATACTTTTGGGCAAGTTATATCCGGAGTTCAGTTGGTCCATCAGAAAATGGGCAATAAGACTAGTAGCTGTATCATAAGACTGTCTTGTTTAATGAAGGAATAACATACGCCAGGTTCTCGGCATAAAATTTGAAATGTAGAAGTGCCATCCCCCTTAAAAAAAAAAAAAAAAACAGCAAAAGAAAACCAACCCCAAACAATGTTAGGCTGATCCCATTCCATTCCTAATGTGCAGAACTCCTTCTCTGCTAGACTAATGTGAAGTCCACAGATACCTAATCTAATTAATCATAGTAACTGATTATCATCTCCAAATGTGAGTCAGGGAAAAACATCTCAGAAATGTGTGGATTTGAGCATTCTCCCCACCTACCCAAGAGCAGTGGGATAAAAGAGGCTAAGACACTGTCTTGTTAGATGAAACTGCTCTTCTCCCACAAGCTGCTTAAGAAAGCAGTCCCAGGGAGGGGGCCCAGGCTCACTCCACCCACCGGAAGCTGCAGGAAAGCTCCTAGTTTGCACTAACCAGGAGCCTTCTTTTAGAGTCATTCAGGATGTGGGGCATCATGGGACAAACTTCTTTACCTTCATCACTCCCTCCCAGATCCCCTTGGTCACTTGGGTCTCACCTTCAGACCAGTCGGCCCCTCCCCTCTTGAGGTCACTCTTCCACTCCCTCTGACAGCCTCAACCCTTACGGCTCTGACTTCTGAAATGAAGAATCTTTCATCCCACTTAGCAGTAGCTGCAAGTGCCGTAACTCTTCTGTGTCTCGTTTCCTGTGTAAAATGGGCCTAATAACAGTCTCTAAACCGTGACCATGCATGTGTGCTCAGTCATGTCAGACTCTGCGACCCCAAGGACTGTAGCCCCCAGGCTCCTCTGTCCATGGAATTCTCCAGGCAAGAAGACTGGAGTGGGTTGCCATTTCCTACTCCAGGGATGGAACCTGTATCTCTTACATCTCCTGCATTGGCAGGTGTGTTCTTTACCATGAGTGCCACCTGGGAAGCCCTAGTAGCATCTGGGATTTAGGATTATTGAGAGGACTAAAGAAGTTATCCTGAGAAAAGCATTCAGAATACAACCAGACACATGGTATACACTCAATAAAACTAGCTCTTATTAGTAAGATTTGCCAGCACTGACACTGAAGCAGACTCCCCATAGCTTCATCTTATTTTCCTTTTCTTTAAAAGCTTTTTATTTATTTATTTTTTGGCCGCACCATACAGGATCTTAGTTCCCTGATGAGGGATCGAACCTGGGCCCCCCGCAGTGTAAGCGTGAAGTCCTAATCACCAGGGAAGTCCTTTCATCTTCTTTTGTGAATGCCCCCTTCCCTTTTGCCCATGAACTGGACCTGGCTAGCCTCTGAGGCACCCTCCTCACATCTTGAATATCTTAGGGCCTGCTGCTGCTGCTGCTAAGTCACTTCAGTTGTGTCCGATTCTGTGTGACCCCATAGACGGCAGCCCACCAGGCTCCCCCGTCCCTGGGATTCTCCAGGCAAGAATACTGGAGTGGGTTGCCTAGATAAAGGTAAATACTCTTTTGCCGCCAGACCCTTTGCTACTTCCAAAGCCAAGGCTGCATCTTCTCCAAAAATTTTCAGTCCCCTTGAAGTTCATGTTCTTCTAACCATTTCCCCTACTCCCCGTCTTGCTCCTATATCTGCTATTCTCCACACAGAAAACAGAGAGATCTTTTAACAATTTAATTCAGATTATATGCCTCTTTTGCTTAGAACCCTTATCTGATGCTCTGTTATATTTGGAACAAGACCCAAAGCTTTCCTACATGTCTGCTCTTATATCACTCATCTCTATGGCCAAATAGAAAAACTGGCTTTTTTTGCAGCTCCTGAAACACATGGCACTCACTCTCACCCCAGGACCTCTCTGCACTTGCTGTTTCCATGGCCCTCAATACACACATTCTGGATCCTTCATATCATCAAGTCTGAGATCAAAGGTCATATCAGAAAATCCTTCAAAGAGCTCTCAACATAAGTAGCCCCATGCTCACTATCACTTTACTTCCTCTGTTGTTCTATGGCATTACCAACATCTGAAATGATCTGGATTTTTAAAAAAACTTATTCTTTTCCTATCTTTCCTTTCCAGGATATAAGCTCCATAAGATTAGGGATCTCTCTGAGCTTAGAATAGCGTCCGGCCCATAGTAACCATCAATTAAAAAAAAAAAAAAAAACAAACTACAAGGTCTAAAGACATTGAGCTGTGGCATTGGACAAATCGAGGTTGCATTTGAGCTCTGCCATGTATGGGTTGTGTGATCTTTGACCTCTCCCAAACTCAAATTCCTCAAAGTAAAAATGGGGGCGGGGAATGGTTCTCTACCATCACAGCTGTAAGGACTATTAATGAGATTTCATCTACAGCATCTATCACACTGCTGGGAAAAATTCAACCATTCAACAAATAGTTGTTATAGTTATTATTATCCAGAGGACAACACAGACCCTAACCTTTAGTAAGATTAAGGCTAGTTAAACTTGGATCTGTTTCTCTTTTTCAGAGTGGAGCAGAAACAGAATCTAGCCAGAAGGATGTTTCTATCATTCCCACCCAGATAGGGGCTTCCCATTTTGGACAACTGCCTCCTTTTGTCTGAGAAAGAGAGCAGATCATCACATCACCTTCCTGAGAATAATCAATGCCATATTTAGGGTTTTAAAGCTGACAGATGATGATCCCAAGGTATCATAACTCCTTGTATAAATTAGCAAGAGGAACTGAATTTTCCATAACCTAATTGAGTGCATTTAGAATGAAAAAAAAAAAAAAAAAAAGAGAGAGAGAGAACACATTTTCTTGAGAAGAATAAGGGAAATTTTAAACTCTGTCCTGCTAAGGAAGGGTCTATTTCATACGAACAATGCATACATGTTCCCTAGGGCCTCCTGCTCTTCTGAGAGCTCTTGGATCCAACTTCTCTTACTTTCCTGCTGGGGGTCTCTGGATAATTAAAACAAGGAGAAAGGGGGCTGGTCTGTTCTATTCCTCAACATTCATGGCCAACAGACAAAGCATACGTATGGCTATATAGCACTTTCCTCCTCTGGGGATCCTCCAGAAGCTTTCCAAGAGCTAGCCGGGTCATTTTTTATTTCAAAAGAAGTTATGTCAAGCCTTCTAGGCAATTTGTGTTTTGTAGCCTGCTCAATAAACTAGTGCCATACAGGGAGTTTTAGGCCCTTCTTTCATGGGCCTGAAAAAAAGCATAATGAAAAGTTCTCTTATTCTTCTAAAGGTGGCTTTGCATGGGGAGTAGGTAAAGCAAGTAGTTTGCTATGGTTACATCAGTGAAGGGCAGCCAGGGGTCTGAGTGGGAAACGGTTCAATCTTAGGCATGCTGAACTTCAGATTCCAGGGGGACTTCCAAGTAGAGATGTCCAGTGTGCCACTGACCACATCCCTAAGGAATTCCACTGGAAGGGATTCCTTGTGCAAGTTACAACTGAGAATGTCCTCTGACCTGAAGTTACTGCTGCAGCTGAGGGCTAATTTACAAAGCGAAATCCAAATTGAATTAAGGGAGATTCTGGGGTGGGAAGATAAGAGGAACATAGGTAGAAAAGCAGAGAAAGGACTAAGGGCAAGAATGAGAGTGAACTAGGAATGTAATAGCAGCAGTATTTACAACAGCCAAGACATGGAAGCAACCTAAATGTCCATCAACAGATGAAAGGATAAAGAAGATGTACATATATACAATGGAATATTACTTAGCCATAAAAAAGAATGAAATAATGCCATTTGCAGCAACATGGACGGACCTAGAGATTATCATATTAAGCAAAGTAAGGCAGACAAATATCCTATGATATCACTTAAATGTGGAAGCTAAAAAATGATACAAATAAGCTTATTTATGAAGTTGAAATAGATTCACAGACGTAGAAAACGAACTTAGGATTACCAAAAAGGATAACGGGGAGTGGCAGGGGAGAGATAATATTCGGAGTTTGGGATTAATATATACCAGCCATGAAATTAAAAGACACTTACTCCTTGAAAGGAAAGTTATGACCAANTTACTCTTAAAACATGGCGTACATCCCCTTTGTTTTTAATTATTTTTTAATTGAAGGATAATTGGTTTACAGAATTGTGTTGCTTTCTGTCAAGCATCAACATGAATCAGCCATAGGTATATACATCCCCTCCCTCCCCTTTGTTTTGACAGGAAACAAGTCTGCATCCCTCTTAAGACCCACCCCTCTCTCTCCATATAGTCAAAGCTATGGTTTTCCCAGTGGTCATGTATGGATGTGAGAGCTGGACTATAAAGAAAGCTGAGCACCAAAGAATTGATGCTTTTGAACTGTGGTGTTGGAGAAGACTCTTGAGAGTCCCTTGGACTGCAAGGAGATCCAACCAGTCCATCCTAAAGGAAATCAGTCCTGAATATTCATTGGAAGGATTGATGCTGAAGGTCCAATTCTTTGGGCACCTGATTCGAAGAACTGACTCCTTGGAAAAGCCCCTGATGCTGGGAAAGATTGAAGGCAGGAGGAGAAGGGGATGACAGGGTATGAGATGGTTGGATGGCGTCACCAGCTCAATGGACATGAGTTTGAGCAAGCTCCAGGAGTTGGTGAAGGACAGGGAAGCCTGGTGTGCTGCAGTCCATGGGGTCTCAAAGAGTCAGACACAACTGAGCGACTGAACTCCCTCTCTGCCAACCGGTAGGCCCTAGGCTAAGTATAAGCATCTCAATATCTCTTTAGAGGGTAAATATCAACCCCTGGCCACAAAGCCCATATCTTTCTTGAAAACCCTGAGCGCAGGTGTTGGGGGTCAGCTCAGCAGCTTAGGGGCACCCCCTCTGTGGTTCTGTCTTCTCCGGGTCCCAGGGGACCAGCCACAGCCTCAGCATCCTGTCTTCATTCAGCTGTTTTTAAGGGCAGAAGGTACAGACCCTTCTGCCCACACAGTTCTCTCTACTGGAAAAGCAGGCTGTCCCCCAGCCCTCCGGAAGGCCTCCCTTCACCAAAAGAAGCAAGATAGTGATTCTGTTGGCAAGGAAGGTGGGTGAACGTGAGTCAACAACAGCATCTGCCACCATCAGCCAGGGTGTCTGTGGCCACAGGTGAGGCCCATCTCTTTAGTAGTACTTTTTTCTTTTTTTTTTTGGTGGGGGGTGGAGATCTTTTAGTGTCAATGTAAACAGTGACACTTTTGTTTTTATAAAATGATTAAGCTGATGTCTTTAAAAAAAGATTACACTGGCTGAAGCAGTGTTAATTTATTTTATTGTATAACAAGACTGGTGCTTCGGGCTTTGTTAACCAAAAGAACGGGAAATTGGGGTGGGAAATTAGTGATACTGGATGGATGGCTGCCTGGCCAGGAGCTTCTAGAGGGAAGAGGAGGACTAACGGAGTGGCAGGTGGCAGGGGAACTTGGATACCCCTTAAAGACACTGAATTTTACCATGGCGTTGGAACACTTGGCAAAGAAAAGCAGGAACAGGTTTTCTGCTTCCAATGATTTATTATTTCCCAAAGCCAACTGGGAAGTCATTTCAGCTGCCCAGTCAGCTCATAAACTCCATTTCTTACTACACCAACTTCCTAACTTGAGAAACCCTAGGAACTCGGGGTGGGCAGACAGAGAACTGTGTGGAACTTCCTCCAGCAGCTCAGAACCTGCGTGAGAGGGACCATTTTACACAGATGTCCTCGACTTTGCCACAGATTGTCCCTGATTCTATAGAGAGGGTTGGGAGATGCGGGGTCTACTTGGGAAAGAGAGCCACCAGATTCTGTCACACGCCTAAAGATGACGGCATCTTCCCAGGTCGCTTCAGGTCTGGGGCCAGATTGGAAAAACTGTGAGAATCTGGTGTGGAGGGAGGGAGACCGATGGGGAGTCCCCCATTGAGGCCTGGAAAATGAACAGATAGACTGTGCCTGGTAATTTTGCTCTGAAGTGAGGCCTGCGTGGGTGTGATTGCCGAGGACTGGCCTCAGGCCTGTGCTGAGAAGACCCCACCTCCTGCACAGCAGTGCTTCTCACGCTTCGGCAGCACCAGAACTGCCTGGAGCTCCTGCTGTGACTCACATGGCTGGACCCCAGCTCCAGGGCTTTTGATTCCATGGTTCTAGGGTGCGGCATGAGAACTGGCATTTCTAACAAGTTTCCAGGGGACACAGTTGCTGCTGGTCTGGGGCCCACACTTTGAGAACCACTCTCCACAGCCTCCTTCTGGCAGTCCTTTCCAGTGGGGACCATGCTTCCTTGCTCGTGGGCCTGAAATGACAGCCAGTTACAACCTTGCTTCATTGTATTTGAAAATCCAAGGAATGAATTTCTCCCTAACTCTTTGATCAGAGCTCTTCTCGAGGCCATCTGGCTTCTTATTTGCATTTGCTCTCACTGAGGATGGTCCCTTCTCCCCCTGGCACGTGATAGAGAGAGTCTAGCCTCGTCCTGGGTGGTGTCTCCCTTCAATGTCCAACAGAGACCAATGAAGCCAAGCTCTCTGGGTCATGGGACTTCCCTGCCCCTGCCAGCAGCTTCCAGTCTCTATCTCAGGGTTAACATACATGTGTGCCCTTTTCTACTCCCTGGCACCATCTTACCATTTTTCACGTGCCCCTTATCTTCTCACAATAGATCCATCAAAATATCACAGGCCTTATTATCCCATTTTATGGATGAGAAAATGAAATAGGTGAAGAAATTCACCTAAAGGATTAGACCCCCAGGTCTGTTCCTTGAGGAGAGCCCCAGCACTGGGACTAATTTTCCAGCACCTCGCTCTAGTGCAGACCTAAACCACGGATTACAAATGTCTGGGGAGAAGCTGGACTTCAAGAACTCAAAAAGCACGCAGAGAAGGAGAAATACATTGAAAATGTCGAGGCAAGATGGAAAACCAGAATCCTCATGGGACAGAAGTAAGAGCCCTCCTTCATGTTGAGGCAGAGTCTCAACATGCTTTGCCATTTTGGCCAGAGTGAGTTTAAAGGATTAGACCCCCAGGTCTGTTCCTTGAGGAGAGCCCCAGCACTGGGACTAATTTTCCAGCACCTTGCTCTAGTGCAGACCTAAGCCACGGATTACAAATGTCTGGGGAGAAGCTGGACTTCAAGAACTCAAAAAGCACACAGAGAAGGAGAAATACATTGAAAATGTCGAGGCAAGATGGAAAACCAGAATTCCTCATGGGACAGAAGAGCCCTCCTTCATGTTGAGGCAGAGTCTCAACATGCTTTGCCATTTTGGCCAGAGTGAGTTGAGCTAACTCTCCCGAGACTGCAGATGAAAAGATGGGGCAAGACCCCAGGTGTTCTGATCTCAGGTCCTTAGAGCCCCCAAATGGACCTGAACATCAGGCCCTAGGGGGCCCCACAGGAGGAGCTGAGTGGGCTCTGGGAGACTCTGTCTCTGCTGCCCCACAGCCCAGCCCTCAACTGTCTCTAGAGTTTGTGCTTCTAATTTATGCAGCATTTGAAGAAGGACAATGGCAGGTTTTGTTTGTTCGTTTGTTTCTTTAAAAAAAAAAAAACAATTTGAAAAATCACCACATAGATAGATCTCTGGTGTCCACAATTTATGTCAANTGAGTGGGCTCTGGGAGACTCTGTCTCTGCTGCCCCACAGCCCAGCCCTCAACTGTCTCTAGAGTTTGTGCTTCTAATTTATGCAGCATTTGAAGAAGGACAATGGCAGGTTTTGTTTGTTCGTTTGTTTCTTTAAAAAAAAAAAAACAATTTGAAAAATCACCACATAGATAGATCTCTGGTGTCCACAATTTATGTCAAGAAAAAAAATGGAATGCAATCATTAAACACAAAAGAAAACACAAACGTTAGGCCCATTCTTCAAGACTTCAAGGTCAGCTGTCTGATGACCTCTCCTGAAGCAGTGCTGGCTGCTGGTTTAAGATTCTTGAGAGTCCCTTGGACTGCAAGGAGATCCAACCAGTCCATCCTAAAGGAGATCAGTCCTGAATATTCATTGGAAGGATTGATGCTGAAGCTGAAACTCCAATAATTTGGCCACCTGATGAGAAGAGCTGACTCACTGGAAAAGACTCTGATGCTGAGAAAGATTGAAGGCAGAAGGAGAAGGGGATGACAGAGGATGAGATGGTTGGATGGCATTACTAACTCAGTGGAGATGAGTTTGAGTAAACTTGGGGAGTTGGTGATGGACAGGGAGGCCTGGCGTGCTGAAGTCCATGAGGTCGCGAACAGTTAGATATGACTGAGTGACTGAACTGAACTGACACTATTATATGTGAAACAGATGAGCAACAAAGTCTTACTGCATAGCACAGGGAACTGTACTCAATATCCATCATGGAAAAACCTGAAAAAGAATATACATATTTGTGTATAACTGAGTCACTTTGCTGTACACATGAAACTAACACAGCATTGTAGATTACACATCAATTTAAAAAAGTGAACCAGGACACACAGAGGTGGAGCGAGAAGAAGAGAAGCGGGAAAGCAGAGGGCACACTTAGACACACATAGAAGGTAGAGAGATGGAGATTTTTGCTAGCATTTTCTAAATTCATCATTATTCACAGTGCTCGATTCTTTTGGTGATCTTACGTTATGTAAGCGTAGCTTTAGTCCATGAAAGCAGTCAACATGTTCTGGGCAAACTTTGGGCAGAGCCTTCCAGCACAACCTTCTGGGGTGACAGAGCTGCTTTCTGCCTTGTCCAACATGGCAGCCACTAGCCACAGTGGCTGCTGTGCATGGAAAATGTGGCCAATTGAATTCAACTGAATTTTAAATTTCATTTAATTTTAATGCATTTCTCAGAATATGGTGTGCATAACAAAGAGAATAAAAGTGAAATATATTACACAGTATCAATGAACATTTAAAATATTTAATAGCTATGTAATTATTTCAATTATTCCTATAATTATTTCTAATTATAGAAAACTATAAGCATTATGTCCAACTGATGATTTCACAGATACTGTATATATTGTTTAGAATAATAAAAAATGAAATAGTGCATTTATTTGAAGACAAACATTAAGTAAGTAATAGTACATGTGGTATATGAACATGGCATAAATCGAGAAGGCTAAATAACTATAAAGTCCAGAATGTACAAGACAATGTCTTCTAAGCACATCATACTAAAGAATTTTCTAGGCAAGAAATACTGGAGTGGGTTGCCATTTCCTTCTCCAAAGGATCTTCCCAACCCAAGGGTTGAACCCACGTCTCTTGTGTCTCCTGCATGGCAGGCAGATTCTTTATCACTTGAGCCACCTGGGAAGCCCCAAAGATGGGAAAGTGACTTCAGTTTGCTATCTTCTACTCACAGTGCAAGAAAGTAGAGCTGCTTTTCAGCTGTTGACATAGAAGAGAAAGATAGAAAAGGAAGGAGGTGTGAGACTGCACAGTCTGCCAAGAAAGCAGAGACTTAGGGGAATTCAAGCCAAGCTCCGTGCTTGTTGTAGAAGCTATTGGGGCATTCACAGTCATGACAGCAGCTTCTGCATTTGCTTGCTGGGTGAATCAGGACAAAATGGTGATGAAGAGATCTTAGAGAGGCCGTTGGAATAAATAAGGTGGTCCGCATAGGCTGTAAACTGTCAAGAACTAAATACAAATGTTACTCTGTTATTCCTTCCTTTCTTTGCTTGGCTTCGTCTCTTCTTCCAAGACACCACCTGCACCCCATTTGAGTGGATCACAGATATTTTATTAAGGAATATTAACCAATTTCAATGCTTGTGGCTACCCCAGTTCCTGTGGTATGTTGATCAGAGTGCTTCCACTTGGTCAAGAAAACACTTCAGAGGCCAAGGTTAAGTGGTCCATGATAAAGGTTAGGTCTTTAATATGGATCTGTTTTGGGTTATTCATGCAGGGTGTGTGTCATCCTGCAAAGATAGCCACAACCCGGTCATGGCATCTGCTGAGTTTCTGAAAAAGCTGTTAGGATTCTGCCAGCATGTGCCCTGAAAAACAGCCAAGGCACAAATTAACACCCACTTTCCGGCAATGGGAACAATTCCTCAAAAAGCCACTTCCGCAAAACCCGAGGCAACCTGGAATAATCCGGGGGCCAAGATACAATTTATTACTTCACAAAGAACAGAGAATTCTGATCCAGCAGCAAACTAGCTGCTGGGTTTTTTCCTTTCCCACACTAGCTACATTTTAAAGGCCTGACAACTCTCAATTTACAAGCCCAGCCTCAGAAAGGAATGCTTCAAATAGCCAAGATTTATAGAATGTCATAATGGAAGACCAAGTAAAGATGGGGTCCTCTTCAACCCCTCATCTTAGAGATGGGGCCACTGAGGCCCAGGCAGAGTAAGCAAGTGAATTGCCAGATGTAACACACAGCAATGCATGATGATACAGCCCGCCCTGAAACCATAGTATTTGAACCTCGGGATCATTTCTCTTTCTAACTCCCCCAATTATTCTACTATATTTAAACACCAGCCATGTTCTCAAATTCACATTTTAAAAGAAATATTTTTCATCTCAACCTAGTAGACTCCAAAAGAGGATTCAGGCATGGCTTGAAAGATAGAGCTAGACAACATCAAAAGTTAGTTTCTAACCCTGATTGTGTTTCCATGAAGAGATGATATCTAACGTGGGGACCAACACAGTCTAGGCATTAGGGAGACACAGGATAACTCATTCATTCATTTCTGGTGAATGTTAACTGGTGAAAGTGAAAAGTGAAGTCACTCAGTCGTGTCCGACTCTCTGCGACCCCATGGACTGTAGCCTACCAGGGTCCTCCGTCCGTGGGATTCTCCAGGCAAGAGTATAGAGTGGGTTGCCATTTATTCACCAAAGGAAAAAATGACACCATGAATTATATGTTTTAAAGACGTCCAAATCTCAACTTTGACCCAAAATTTTCACTTATATAGAACACTTGGAAGTTCTATAACTAAGAACATCATTTATAAGATGTTCTCTTTGCAGGAGGTTAGTAGGTGGTAGTAAAAATTAGAAACAACTTGAATACATAATAGCAAGGCTTAGTTGAAAAAATTTGGATATGACCATTTGTGAAATGTTATGTAGTCAATAGAAAGGCTATCTACTTATACTCTCCAACAGAGAGAAGTGTTCACGAAATGTTGCTTAAAAAGCACATTATAAAACAGCACATTTAGTATGATTCTGTTTTTGTTCAGCTGAAATCTTTTTATTTATTAGCAAATAAAGACGTATGAGATCATCACTGGACAATAAGCCCTAGGAAGTTTTAATTTTTTCTTCTTTCGTTTGTTATTTTCTATTTTTTGCAATGGAAATGTAGTGGTTAATTCATAAAGTGTTTTTGAAAAGTCTTAAAAATGAAACACATTAATTATTTACTACTCAAGGTGGAGATCAGCAAAAGAATAACCTTAAAACCTTCTCTACTGGCAGATTCCATGAATCAAATGGTGATGCTTATCTCTGTGCCAATGTCTTTCAAGTCCTCCTAATTACTTTTGCAGGTGGCCAGAAGGAACTGGCTCTTTCCATTACAGGCACCATTACACATCTTATGTGCAAGACAGAAATGTGACCTCTGTGATGACTGCCCGTCTTTCCTCTGGTAAAGGGAGCCTCCCTCCTGTTCTTCCTTACCTCTCTCTAGGCTGAGAGAGTGATGCAGCCAAAGGGATCCTGGCTCTGATCTCAGTTAGCCCAAGTTCAAGTACTGTGCGTGTGTGCTGAGTTGCTTCAATCATGCCCAACTCTTTGTGACCCTATAGACCATAGTCACCCAGGCTCCTCTGTCCATGGGATTTTCCAGGCAAGAATACTGGAGTAGGTTGCCATGCCCTCCTCCAGGTATCTCTCAGCCCAGGGATGAAACCCACATTTCCTACATCTCCTGCACTGCAGGCAGATTCTTTACCTGCTGAGCCATCAGGGAAGCTCTTGATTCTGCCATTTATTTGCTGCCTCACTTTATTTAACTTAAATGCAGAGTACATCATGTGAAACGCTGGGCTGGATGAAGCACAAGCTGGAATCAAGATTGCCAGGAGAAATATCAATAACCTCAGATACGCAGATGATACCATGCTTATGGCAGAAAGTAAAAAGGAACTAAAGAGTCTCTTGATGAAAGTGAAAGAGGAGAGTGAAAACACTGGTTTAAAACTCAACATTCAAAACACTAAGATCATGGCATCTGGTCCCATCACTTCATGGCAAATAGATGGGGAAACAATGGAAACAGTGACAGACTTTACTTTCTTGGGCTCCAAGATCACTGCAGATGGTGATTGCAGCCATGAAATTAAAAGACCCTTGCTCCTTGGAAGAAAGGCTATGACCAACCTAAACAGCATATTAAAAAGCAGAGACATTACTTTGCCAACAAAGGTCTGTTAATAAAAGCTATAGTTTTCTCAGTAGTCACGTATGGAGTTGGACTGTAAAGAAAGCTGAGTACCGAAGAATTGATTTTGAATTGTGGTGTTGGAGAAGACTCTTGAGAGTCCTGTGGACTGCAAGGAGATCAAACCAGTCAATCCTAAAGGAAATCAGTCCTGAATATTCATTGGAGGGACTGATGCTGAAGCTGAAACTCCAATACTTTGGCCACCTGATGTGAAGAACTGACTCACTGGAAAATACTGCTGCTGGGAAAGATTGAAGGCAGAAGGAGAATGGTACCACAGAGGATGAGATGGTTGGATGGCATCACTCACTCAGTGGAGGTGAGTTTGAGCAAGCTCCCAGAGCTGGTGATGGACAGGGAAGCCTGGAGTGCTGCAGTCCATGGAGCCACAAAGAGTCGGACACGACTGAGCAGCTGAACTGAACTGAACTTGGGCAGGTATCTTCACTTCTCTGAACCTGACTTTCTTCTTTTGTAAAGGTACAATTTACAAATTACAAAATGCACATCTGTTAGATGTACAGTTCATTGAGTTTGGACAATCATTTACAAATATTACAGATATTTACACGTGTATCCACCATCTTAATCAAAATATAAAGCATTTTCACTACCCTTGAAAGTTCCTTCCTGGCCCATATATAAACCAAAGCATCTACTTTCCGATTTCCATGACCACAGCGGAGCCCCCCTATTCTAAAACCACATAGAATGGAATCCTGCAGATCATCTGGTTTCTTTCGATCAAAACAGCGTTTCTGAAACACATCCATGATGTTGTGATGTTGTGGTGTTGTGATGTTGTGATGTTGTGGTGTTGTGAGCATTAGCACTGAATAGTTTGTTCCTTTTTGTTGTTGTTAGGACTTCCCTGGTGGCTCTATAGCCATTGTAAGAATATCTCAATTTGTTTATCCGTTCACTTCCTGATAAGTTTGGGTAGTTTCCAGTTTGGGGCTGTTATAAATAGAGGTGCTATTAACACTTCTATCCAAGTCCTGTATGTGTGTGCAGGTGTGCATACGTGTGTGTGTGTCCGAGCATGCTGATTTCATGAAATTGCTGGATCAGTTCTTTAAAGTGGTTGTGCCATTTTACAAGCCCATCTGCAAGAGATGAAGATTCCAGTCTCTCATCCTCACCAACACCAGGCACTGCCAGTGAAGTGCTATTCATGGTGTGCAGGGAAGATTTAACTCGCATGTTCCTAATAACTAGTGATGTTGAGCATTTTCTGTTAACAGGTCGTCAGCCTTTTTAGATTATGAATTCTTGCTTTTAATATTTATTTATTTGGTAGCATCGGGTCTTAGTTGCGGCATGCGGAATCTAGTTTTCTGACCAGGGATAGAACCTGGGCCCCCCTACATTTGGACTGTGTGAAGTCTAAGCCAGTGGACTGCCAGGGAAGTCCCAAGATAATGAGTTCTTTATGTATTCTGGATACAAAAGTTCAGACATTCAAGGTAAAGAGCAAATTAGACAATACTGTTACAGGCTATAATTAAGGATAGCCTTTCAGCGTGGCTGGTAAAGAATCTGCCTGCAATGTAGGAGACCCTGGTTCAGTTCCTGGGTCGGGAAGATCCACTGGAGAAGGGATAGGTTACCCAGTTCAGTACTCTTGGGCTTCCATGGTGACTCAGCTGGTAAAGAATCCACCTGCAATGCAGGAGACCTGGGTTCGATCCCTGGGTTGGAAAGGTTCCCTGGAGAAGGTAATGGCTACCCACTTCAGTATTCTGGCCTGGAGAATTCCATGGAATGTATAGTCCATGGGGTCCCAAAGAGTCGGACACAACCGAGTGACTTTCACTTTTTCTTAATGGAAATCACAATTCTCCTGTTAGTGAGAATCAGGATAACTGGTGGTACAAGCATTGCAAGGATGATACATCCTCATGTTCAGAGAGGCTCTCAGCTCTGCCTCACCCGCTCGGGAGGCCTCTGTTGGTGCTGAAGGGATGTGGACCTGACTCTACTTGACCCCCTGATCCTCTTGATTCTGTCTTTCCTCACACTGCTTCCCCATCAGCTTGTATCACAGTGATATTTCCCTAGACTCTGCTTAGGTTTGGGATCAGTTTATTTGCTCTGATCTCTAAGTGCTTTCCTTTTTTCTGAAATACTAGGTTTCGGGCTGCCTGCAACTAAGATTTATGTTTTTATTTTCCCGTGTGATTTGTTGCTTATCCTGAATCCTGTCCTTTGCCCAGCTTCCTGCCTGCCCTCTTGGCTCTAACTTGTGGTCTTGCTTTTATTCCAAGGGTCAAAAGGTGCTTGTACTGTTGGTTGTTTATGTGGCTTCAGGCCCTTGGTTCTGTCCCAGGTCCAGCCTACTTTATCCCCTGCATATCTGGGCTTGTCCACAGTCTGCTAGACTTGGTTCTTCATTCTTTAGCTGAGAAATAATATTGCCAGGGCGCTCTGTGTGTAAGAGCTGGATTATGTTTCCCAGAATAAGAGTAGTATTAGCTTCAGCATTGAAGGTCTGCAACAACTGACTCTATGTCGTCTTTCCCTATCTAGTTTTTGTTGTTTTAAAAATAAATTTCCAGTAGAAAATGTATTTATACTTTTCCCTATTAAATTAAAAAGTCAATAAAAAATAATAAGCCAGGATCACAAAAGTTGACAATTCATTGCTATTTCAAAGACAAAGTATTCCTTGCTAGACTAAAGACTCTGGATTCATGTGATTTTTTGACTCTTCTATATGTTCATTCCTTCATTCATTATTCAGCATTTATAGGTCAACAGTTAGATGTGAGTTGCTGTGCTTGGAGCTGAAAATATAAACAAAACTCAGACACAAAACCTTACTCTGAGATGTTCACTGACTGGTGAGGGAAGCTAACAGGTTAAGAACTTCAAGCATTATAATGCAGGTACAAGGTGCTTACAGAAGTTCAGGAATATTTACTCCTGGAGGCGGTCAGGACTGATAGTGTTGGCCAAAAAGGTAGTCCTCAAGCAATGCATTAAAGAATAAGTAGAAATATAACAGAAATACAGTAATGTATTTCTCCAAACTCTTAACCTCCCAATATTCTAAAAAGACTCAGTTCTAGAAATTACATTAACTAAAAAGAATGCTTTGAAAAGAGAGAGAAAAAGTGAAAGTAAAGAAATAAAGCCTATTCAACAATTAAAAAAAAAGAAAAGACACCTAGGTGAGTCATGCTGGGATGGTGAAACTCCCACTGAGGTGCTATCTGAGAACATGGAAAGAGACTGAACAAGCAAGTGTAGATGGTTTCAATCAGAGCTCCCTGCCCTGTGCCTCCCTGGCAGGTTTGGCTGTTCGACTAATATTGGCCTGACCTCGTGAAAACAAACACCAGGCCCATTTTGCTCGCTGTTTCATTCTGAGAGCTGTGCCTGGCACGTGGAGCACTCAATGTTTGGTAAAGAAATGGATGCTAGATGCCCTGAACACACGGCGGCGGAGGGCAGTGCGTCTCCCGCAGGCAGACCGCTCACCCTGCCTGTCTGGGCCGTCTACACCTGGACCTTTGTTTTTCCATTTTCATTCTGTGTCAGCATCTTGATCCTTAATCTGCATCATTTAAACCATGATGATTTAAAGGTTGCTCTTAAGAGGATTTCGTGCCTATTTGAGAAAGGACTATTGGGGAAATTCTTTTGTAATAGGAAATTTAAAAAGTATTCCTCTAGTTTTCCTTCAAACCACTTTTACTTACAGAGACTGTTTTAGTTAGTTGTTCAATGTATTTGTTTTTGGCTGCGCTAGGTCTTCACTGCTGCACGCGGGGTTCTTCTGGCTGAGGTGAGCGGGAGCTACTCTCTAGTTGCAGTGTGTGGGCATCTCACTGTGGTGGCATCGCTATTGCAGGGCACAGGCTCTAGGGCACTCGTGTTTCGGTAGTTGTGGCACACAGGCTTAGCTGTCCCAAAGCATGTGGGTCCTAGTTCCTGGACCGGGGATCGAACCCATGTCCCCTGCGTTGGCATGTAGATTCTTAACCAGTGGACCACGAGGGAAGTTCCTACAGAGACTGTTTTGAGGGGGAGAAGGCCTGCCCAGGAATCGGACCCAGAAAAAGTATAGATATATCTGACATCTAGTTGGGCATGAAATGGTTGAATACGATCACCCCTGGTTTCGTAGAGAAGGCAGGCAAGGTGAAATGCAGAAGAAAGGCAGGGACAAAGGTCAACCATAAAGGGAAGGCCAGACCGTCCCAGGAGGGGCCATTCCCCTGGGGAGTCAGGGTTCAAGGCAACATCTGAACCACTCCGCATTTCAGTTCTACTTTTATTGTACGTGTGTGAGTATACATATTATTTGGCTAACTCTTGAGAAACTATAAATCTGTGCTATGCAATACGGTAATCATACCAGCCCAGGTGGCTGTTTAAATTTAAATTATTAAACATGAAATAAAATGGAAAATTCAGTCCCTTGGTTGTACCAGCCCCATTTCAAGTGCTCGAGAGCCACACATGGTTCACAGTGACCACCCAGCAACAACGGATATAGAACACTTCCATCATCTCAGAGCGTTCCTAGCAGCGTTGCTCTGGATGGTTCACCTGACTCCTGGGAGGGTGTGGGGTCAATCATTTATCACCAATCCTTTTAGCTCTTTTTAAAGCCTAGAGTTAAAAGAAGTCTTTCAAGTTTTGTTGCAAGTAAGACCCCAGGCCAGGAAGAAAAGCAGAGTCCTGTGAAGGATGGAGCCCAGCAAGGCCTATTTCTACGTGGGTGTGTCGCTGTCTCAGATGCAGTTGTTCTGCCCTGTGGGGATATTAGATGCTTTTTATTTCTTAAAGAAAAAAAAAAAAAAAGAAAGAAAGAAGGAAAAGAATTTCAGTATTGTTTTTATAATACTGCTGGAATAATAAACAATTGTTTAATGTTCTGTGCTATGAGATTAAGCCCCTAGGGGAATAGGTGGGAAGATAAATCAATATTTACCAGTAAGTCTTTATCCTACCTTAAATATTAGCTTAAACTTGAAAACCCATGGTTTTTGTTGGTGCCTCTCCTTAAGCCCACATTTCACGAGTCTCCTGTTCTTGTAGAGAAATAATCATTTCAGAAGCAGTGGGAAATATTTGAACCATGTCCACTCTGTACATTTTACTGTCGGCTTAATAGTTACAGTAAACATATGGGTCACAGGAAAACATCGCCAGACTGAAGTGGCTTGACCTTTGTAACACATAAACCCATAAAAGTTAGTGGCAGTCAGCAGGTATTGCTAATAAAGTCATTGTTGCTGCTGTCGTTCAGTCGCTAAGTCATGTCCGACTCTTTGCAACCCCATGGACTATAGCACACTGGGCTTCCCTGTCCTTCACCATCTCCTGGAGTTTGCTCAAACTCGGGAGCCAAAATAACATCATAGGGTCAACACGATTAATGGTAATTTGCTAGAATTTTGGATTAAATCTTGTGAGTTGAACTAAGGGTCTTGCATTTCACAGATCTGCTCATACCACAAAACTAGAGACATCGGCAGTTGGCATAACGGGGGTATCCACACCAAAGGAGGACCGTGCTGCACGTAGAAGCTGCTGCTGCGTGTTCAACTTGCAGCCACACCCCTGAGTTCTAAGACACTGGGAAAACAGCAAAATTTGGTCTCCAGAGAAGCCAGAAGAAAGTCTCAGTAGAGAATGTGGAGCCAAAAACCAAGTCATTATATAACATCGGTTAGATGGTCCAAAGAACAGATTTCCTATTGCATATTCAAGCATCGCCCTCCCTGGGGTCTCCAATAAACATCCTTTATAAACACTAACCGAATAAAATTCCCGCCACCATCTCCATGGGGGATATATATTAAATACCAAGCTTTTCTTATCAATGCTCCCACTAAGCTGTGAGAGGTGAAATAACTTGCCTTAAGTCACGGCACACCAGGAGGAGGCCAGGTGCACTGGCATCAGAACCTGCTTTGGAAAACCTCATTATAATTGTACGGAATATGACAAGAAACACAATCATTATACAAGGAATTTTGGAAGTTAAGCAGCTATTTAATCAAAGTCACTTAAATGATTTATGGTTGGAAGGATCAAAGAATTAATGTTACAAAATTAAACAAAAGCCAAAATGAAAGCAGTGGGAGGGGGGAGATATTTGGTTTTCCCACATTTTAACTCTGTTGTGAAAATGAACCCAATAAACACTTGAAAGTAAATCTTTTTTCTTTTTCTGGGAGGAAGGAAAAATGACAATAAAATTTACATTATTCGACTCAGTGAGAAGACCCAGGTCTCCAAAAAATCTAATCTTCCCACCTTTAGCTAAGAAGGGAGGAGAATCTATTCTTCTTTCTTCAGTCTTTTTAAGCCAAAAGCAGAGAAAATGGCTGGTGTCACCAACCTCTGCCTTGGACCAATACCAAATGTCCATGAAAATGCCCCTGGAAACCAAATTGACTACCAGTTCCATAAACAGCCCACAACCAGAACAACTCTCTTTTCCTTTTTTCCTCGTCTCCCAGCTTCCCATGATTTGGCACCCTATCCAGCTGACTGGCTCCATGGAAAACAGAAGCCATGTTTTTATTTCTCCTTATCTTCACTCACACTGCTGTCCACGTTCCTGGTGATAAAACAGCTCAGTCACACCACCAAGCACAGTCACACTCAGACTCTGGGATCAGAGCCTGGCCTGTGGGAAACACCGGTGTTTGTTCAGTTTAAATAAAAATGTCTCCTCCTAGAACGGCCACCCACAGTAAATGATGAGCACTCGGACCATCCACTCACAATGCAAAAGGCTCTGCTTGCCATCTCTATGCATATGCGCTCAGTGAGTTGAGTTCCACAGAGAGGTCAAAATCCAAAACAGGAAATGAGGCTGGACTGCAAAGAAACCTTTTTATGTGACTCTCGTGTCTACTCTTTTTTGTTGTTTCAATTACTTGTTCGGCTGCATGGAGTCTCAGTTGCATCACTCAGGATCTTTCATTGCAGCACACAGACTCTCTAGTTGCGGCATTCAGGGCTTGGTTGCTTCGTAGCATGTGGGACCTTAGTTCCCTGACCAAAGACTGGATCCATGTCCTCTGCAAGGGCGAGTCTCAACCACCGGACCACCAGGGAAGTCTTCCTTCTCATGTCTGTTCTTAATCCAGGAAGGGTTACCACCCACATGTTCCTGCTGTTGTTCCCATATCTTATTCAGGTTCTACTCAAATATCATCTCAGTGCAAAGACCTCTGACTACATAATCTAAAAGAGTGGCACCCACAGCATCTCTTTCCAGCCTTTTCTTCCCATCCGATGTTTTTCAGAGCAATTCTCATCACTGATATTCTGTATTGGTGTATCTGTTCACTGCTGCTCTCCCCTCTAGAACATAAGCTCCATGAGGGCAGGAGCGTCCGTCTTGTTCACTGCTGTATGCCTAGTACACTTATGGCACACCTGAATGCATGAGCAAATAACTCATTCACTGAGAAGGTACTTGCTGTGTTGTGCTTAGTCGCTCACTAGTGTCTGACTCTTTGCAACCACATAGACTGTAGCCTGCCAGGCTCCAATGTCCATGGAATTCTCCAGGCGAGAATACTCTAGGGGATCTTCCCAAATCAGGGATCGGACCCAGGTCTCCCATACTTCAGGCAGATTCTTTACCATCTGAGCTGCCAGGGAAGCCCAAGAAGGTACTTCCAAGCATCTAATCACAACACCTACCAGTTACTGAGTGCTTCCAAGATACCAGACACTGCAGGGAGTACTTTCGGCAAGTTCAATGTGTGTTCTAGCAACAAGGATTTTCTGTCATTGTGTCATATTCTGCTTTGAATCAATAAAAGTCTCTTGCAGCAGACTCTAATGCAAACTCTGGATTTGGGGTGATAATGATGTGTCACTGTAGTTTCATCAGTTGTGAGAAATACACCACTTTGGTAGGAGATGTTGTTAGTGGGGAAGGCCATGCATGTGTGGGCTCAGGGGGATATGAGGAGTCTCTGCTCTTTCAGTGTTTCTGGGAGCCTACATCTGCTTTAAAAAAATATGTCTTCAAAAAAATAAAATAAAATAAAAAGAAGCCTCTTGCCCTAGAATAGCAGTGACACATGTCCCTAGGGTTATTCATTTACCTTTTTTTCACTCCAGTATGGAAAGCTTATATCATCTATGATCATGGATACTAGAATGATGCCTATTGTGTTTATTTCACTTTAAAGAATATCCATAATATTTATGAACTGGAGGCTCCTAGAGAAAAGGTTCTTTTTAAAGCAAATAAAACACCACAACAACCAGATTTAAATGCTTTCATTTAATCTAAATGAACCAGTGGTGTAGCTTGGTAGATGAATCCTACAAATAGGTAACAGATGGTAAAATTTTCCAGGGAAAGTAGCTTCAGACTTAACATCTAATTAGGATCAACTATTTTTCTGAATGAGGAATCCATTTGAAATTCTCACTTAATTTCATATGAAATGGTTTCTACTGGGTAGAGGATTCAGTATGGTGTCTGATATGGTGAAAGCAGCCAATAAAATATGTGGAGTTTGGAATCCAGCAAACCCCAGTTTGATTTCCAGCTCTGCCACTCATCAGCCGTGTAAAGTGAAGTGAGATGCCTTTGTTCTTGGAGTCTAAATGTCCTTGCTGCCCAGCTGTCATTGTTTAGCTAACGTGTAATGATTGTTTTCTCTGAGAGCTGATTTGACCCCACTTACAAGATAATGAGTTAATCTATTGCTGGCAGAAGATATGAAATCCCTGGGTCAGAGACTGAAGATTTCATTACTTCACATCACAGCAAGCGGCATGGACATCAGTATTTACAACAGTTACTCTTGTCCCCCAAGTCCTTGGGGCCAATGCAGAGGGATCCACATAGATGCTGCACATGTGGTGGGTTTGCACTGCAGCTGAAGAGCCTGAGGGATGTCCTACTCTTAGAGCTAGGAGTAAGCAAGCCTGCTCGTCATTCTACAGGTAGATCTTATCTCATTTTTCAGGGATGCCTGCCGAAAACACAATGCTGAAGTGTGGCTCAGGTAAAAAGCAATTGTGGCTTCATATTCTTGGCATACTCAGGAAGGCAAGTGAGAACACAAGAGACCCGTGATTAGATTACCTACAGTGCCTCCAACATGGTAGTCAAAGATGCTATCATTTCTCTTAGAAAGGTATCCTTTTATGCAAAGTTTCAATCTTATTTTGTATCATCACTCAAAGAACCCTAAAATGTTTGAGCTGGAAGGAAGTTTGGAAACCCAATGGTTGAGTTTGATGCAGAATCATTTTAATGAAAGGAGAAGGGCTTCATGTAATGTTAGGAAGAGAAGTAGGCTCCCAAATTGTATTTATAATATTTATTAGATATTCAGATATTTTAGGTATACTTTATATACACATGATATTTTTCCATGTTATACAATTTCTACAATGAAAATGTGCTTTATCACTTTTCAGAAAAAAAATGCCATGTTCTCGGTCAGCCCCTTCACTTCACGGATGGGGAACTCAGAAGCAGACAGGTTAAATGACCTCCCCCAGATCCCCAGCAGGTCCTCTGCAGAGCTGGAATGCAAGCCCTCTGTTTTCCAGTGCTCTTTTATGCCTTCTTCTCTAGGGATCTGCAAGGGGTAGCAGGGCAAGGCAGGGTATGGAGGGCCAGACCAAGGTAACCATGACCCTCTGGACTTGGGGGAAGCTGTTCTTTTCATTTTGAATGACTGCTGGAAGCTGGACTCAAGTCCATCTGCCCCTTACTACAGCAGACAGGAGGGAAAAGAATTCCCTTAGCTGTGAGCTTCTTATGGTAAGCCACTCAATGTTAATAGTTGGCAGCCAACTGGGATGAGGCTTAACCCAGGGCAAAACAAAACCCTGGGACTCCAGTAGGCAGGACTGAGGTTGGGCTCTGGCACAAAGTCCTGAAGGGTTGACTTCAGTCTGAGCTATCTGAGTTACTTGTCTAGACAGTTCCTATTTCACTGGATAATTAAGTTGCCCTCCCACTCGCTTAACTATGTTCACGACCCATGTAACACATCTTTCTCAGCCACACACTTATTTCTCTCTTCTTTATCCACTATTACTTTCAAAAGACACGATTACACCACTGTGCTTTCTGTTTTACTTTTTAGTGGCAATGACTTTGCTCCTCCTGGCTTCAGGAGAAGAGCTCAAGACAAGTTATTAGAAGACCTAATTGGGGCATTGATCAGTTTGCTTAACTGAATTAGAATGGGGCCCTTAGAGTATCATGGAGTTTACCCTAAAAATTGTACAGTACGGTTCTGGGCCTGCTTCCATGAGGAGTGTATCTGAGGCAGGCATCTGGCTTTCTGACACCTGTTACAGTTGATTGAGCTAACATTCCAACTCTGCATCTAGGATTTTCTGCAAGCATGAGAGAGGTTGACACCAGAGAGTTGATCTTTGTCTTCAAGGAGTTTGGAGTCTAGAGGCAGATAGAGTTTGCAGTGACAGCACATTGAGGTAACTGTTAGGAACTAGGTGACTCCACCCCTCTTCTCCTCAGTTGCTACCTTTCAAACTTTGAGACAATGGAAGGAGCAGTGTCCCCAGCTAAGAACATATCAGAGAGAAGAGATCTAAGTGTGGTTGAAAGGAAAACACAGATGAGTCTAGGCCTTTCAATATGGACCCCTCAAAAACCTTGTGTTATGCAAAATAGTGCCCTAAGAATAGTAGGATTTTTGGGAAAAGTTTCAGAGCCAACCACTTAAAACCTGTGCAACTTTATAACCAGAAGCCAGGCAAAAACAATCATTGGCTCCCAGGATATAGTTTAATACCCCATACAGGAAGCTTAGAGTTCTGGAGTCGTTCCTGGGAATATTTAAAATGTACAAAGACAAAAGAGCGGCAGCACTGGCTTGCAGGCAATGAGGCAAGATGAGGGGCAGAGGCTTGAGCCACAGCACAGCCACTAAAGGCCCAGAAAAAAGCACAACTAAGATAGGGAGGCCTGGCGTGCTGCGATTCATGGGGTCGCAAAGAGTCGGACACGACTGAGTGACTGAACTGAACTGAACTGAACTGAACTGCAGTCCGAGAGCGCCATCAGGCAGGAAGCGCGCTTCTGGAGGCGGGGCCTCCGCATACACTCGTTTTTAATTTGCTTAGAGTAGGTCCAGACAGTCAAAGCTATGGTTTTCCAGTAGTCATGTACTGACGTGAGAGTGGGACCATAAAGAAGGATGAGCGCCAAAGAACTGATGCTTTCGAATTGTGCTGGAGAAGACTCCCGAGAGTCCCTTGGACAGTAAGGAGATCCTACCAGTCCATCCTAAAGGAAATCAACCCTGAATATTCATTGGAAGGATGGATGCTGAAGCTGAAGCTCCCATACTTTGGCCATGTGATGTGAAGAGCCAACTCATTAGAAAAGACCCTGATGCTAGGAAAGATTGAGGGCAGGAGGAGAGGGGGGTGACAGAGGATGAGAAGGCTGGATAGCATCACCCACTCAAAGGACAAGAGTTTGAGCAAAATCTGGGAGATAGTGAAGGACAGGGAAGCCTGGTGTGCTGCAGTCCATGGGGTAGCAAAGAGTCAGACAACTGAGCAACTGAACAACAACAAAATAGATCTGTAAAGCCTCCAGTCTATGCAGAACCCTACCAAGGCTTTGTTTTGCTTTGCTTTGTTGTCCTGCTGAAGCTGCTGAAGTTTGTGATTCTACTTCCTTTTAAAAAGGTTTTTATATTTTTTAATTGGTGCATAATTGCTTTACAATGTTGGGTTAGTTTCTGCTGTACAATAACGTGAATCAGCTATATGTGTATACATATACAGTACATGGGGTCACAGAGAGTCAGGCACAACTGAGTAACTGAACAAACAAAAATATACGTATACATATATCCCCTACCTCTTGTGTCACTCCCCAACCCACCGCCCCCTGCCACTCTTCCAGGTCATCACAGATCACCAACTTTAATCCAACTGTCTGCTGATAGATGGGGCTAGGCTCCCTCTCTGTTAGTTGTTTGGCCTGAGGCTACTCCAGTTGTGGAGTCTACGGACTCTATGGTAGGGTTAGCCGCAACCTTTAAGAGAGTTCACGCCAAAGGGCACCTCCCAGGATTGCTGCTGCCAGTGCCCTCGTCTCCACAGTGAGCTGACCCATGCCTCTACAGGAGACACCCCGACACTAGCAGGTAGGTCTGGTTTAGTCTCCTGCGGGGGTCACCCTCCTTCCCCTAGGTCCTGGTGCATACAGGGTTTTGTTTGTGCCCTCTAAGAGTGGAGTCTCTGTTTTCCCCCAGTCCGGTGGAAGTCCTGTAATCAAATCCCACTGGCCTTCAATGTCAGGTTCCCTGGGGATCCCCCACCCCTTTGTTGGATCCCCAGCCTGGGAAGACTGATGTGGAGCTCAGAACCTTCACAACAGTGGGAGAACTTCTTAAGTATTATTGTTCTCCAGTTTGTGAGTGCCCACACAGCAGGTATGGGAATTTGATTTTATCATGATTGCATCCCTCCTACCATCTTACTGTGGCTTCTCCTCTGTCTTTGGATGTGGGGTATCTTTTATTGTGGGTTCCAATGTCCTCTTGTCAATGGTTATTCAACAGCTAGTTGTGATTTCGGTGTTCTCACAGGAGGAGATGAACGCATGTCCTTCTACTCTGCCATCGTGAACCAATCTCCTATGTGTCTTTTTGAATTATGGTTTTCTCAGGGTATGTGCCTAGAAGTGGGATTGCTGGGTCATGTTGTAGCTTTATTCCTAGTTTCTTAAAGAATCTCTATATTGTTCTCTGTAGTGGCTGTATCAATTTACATTCCCATCAATAGTGCAGGCAGATTCCCTTTTCTCTACATCCTCTCCAGCATTTACTGTTTGTACATTTTTAAAATGATAGGCCATTCTGGCTGGTTGGAGGTTACACCTCATTGTAGTTTTGATTTGCATTTCTCTAATAATGAGTGATATTCAATCTCTTTCTTCCTTAGAAAAACCACAGATGAATCAATTCAGCTTCCATGGTATATTGATATCATTCCTCCTTTTACTGGGCATGTGTGAACTAAGCAATGTCACAAGAACACAAGTTAGAACAGAATCGCACCGGAAAGAAGAGCCTAGAACACAAACCCTAGAAAGTGGCAGAGAGGTCCAGTCATCACCGACCTTGAGCCAGTTCCAGCTGAGAAAGATACCCTACTCTTTAAGCAATCATAAGTGGTGGCTCTGAAAAAACTAAAAAAATAATGGGGATTGTGGGATATAGTAGGATCTTTTTTTCCTATATGAAACTTGAAGGCTTAATGTGTTACATAGTTTTGTGTGGATTACATGAGTTTTGATAACCTTGTGTTGACATTCTTATCTGGGATGGAATGCCCAGTGTTGGCACTCATGCTGGATAGGATGAAAGGCTGGACAAGGCAAGCTACTTGCAAACAACCTGGGCTTGGCTGGCAAGAGAATTACAAAGTAGAGCCAACCTATGGAGACAGATTTACGGCCTCTGTCATGTTCTCAGGTTGCTCCTCTTGCAAGCACAAGGGGAAGTAAGAATGACAGAATCAACAACCCAGTAGAGGAAAGGTGTTGAAACAGGTCACGCATCCTGATAGCTAATGCACTTTGCTAAATGACATGGTGCATAGCCTGGCCACAGAAGGAAAAAGCAAAAACCAAACTCTCGCTTGCAAAAGAGATTTGACTCCCAATATCAAAACCAGTAAAAATGTAAATGAGAGGTAAAGAATAAAAAGGGTATATACTAAGTAGACCAAGAGTCTCTGTGGGCAGGGACCAACTCTTGACACTGTGTCTGAACAAAGACTATGCACAATAAATTCTTGAGTGAAAGAAAATATTTAATATGACATCATGGGCAGGAGCCCCATTTAGAAAACATGTTCATGCATTTTTTTCCTCAAAAAATAAACAAAAACCATTTACCAACCTAAACTGTTTAAAAAGGATTTCACATTCTTTTGCTGTTTACTTCTCAAAACAAAGTGACTGTTTATACAAAGAAAACAACAGGCTCCAATACAAGCCTTCAGGACAGTCCTCCTCAGACCCTTCGTTAAGCTCAAGCTGATTGCTATTAATCACGTAAAGGTTGCCAAAAGGTTCCTGCGTTTTCCAAATTGCAGTACTTTCCTTTTGTAAGATCAGATAACTGTAGTATTTGGCTTCTCATTAAAATCTGCCTTACCTATTTGAAATATATTTTTCCATCTATGTTGTGTTCCTGTACAAACTTGAACCACTTAAATTTCCTCTACTTCTGCAAAATTTTAAAATTGAGAACTTTAGATTTTTTAAAAACTTTTGCTTTTGACCGCTATTCCATTTTTCATTTGCTATTTTCATCACAAATTTTGCCCCTGTTTGGTTTGGCTGTCTCCTTTTGGCTGCCATTTCCCCCCCGTCTTGTTCTCTGTTTATATCTCATTTTGCATTTCGGTGCTCTCTGTCTCCTTCCTCAAGCCTTAAGAATGTCTTTTTTTAAAGTGCATGTCTATTTCATTCATTCTCTTTGATGATGTTTAAACAGACACTCAACAAACCTCTGTAAAAGGAAAGACTGTTGCTGCTAAAGCAAAAGAGTATAAACGTGGTAACAGAGTTTCAGTTAAGGTACAAAGGAACAAGGTTCTGAGGATGTCTGGAAGGAGACTATGCTGCTTCATGTGTGCCTGGAAGGATGGGAGACTGGCCATAGCATAGGACTATGTTGGGGCAATGGCAAGAACTATGTTCAAAATAAATAAATAAATAAATAAATCAAGGTTAATATCCCTTGTCATGTTGTATGGATATCATATGCCTCCCTCCCCAATACCATGTGACAAGAAGGGCACTTCACCTTTGTGGCAATCTTTCCCCAAACTCATAACACAAGTCTAACCACGAGAAAACCTCAGATAAACCCATTTTTGAGGGATGTTCTACAACATCCCTGACCACACACCCAATAATTGTCCAAAATATGTCAAGGGCATGAAACCCAGAAAAGAGTGCGAGACTGTCAAGGACTAGAGGAGACTAAGGAGACCTGAAGACCTAATGTGACCTGGGATCCTGGCTTGGACCCTGAAATGGTAATGGAAAGACTGGTGATCTGAATGAAGTCTGTGTGAAAGCTTTAGTCGCTCAGCTGTGTATGACTCTTTGCGAACACACGGACTGTAGCCCGCCAGGCTCCTCTGTCCATAGGATTCTCCAGGCAAGAAGACTGGAGTGGGTAGCCATTCCTTTCTCCAGAGGATCTTCCAGACCCAGAGACAAAACCTGGATTTCTTGCATTGCAGGCAGATTCTTTACCATCTGAATCACCAGAGTTTAGTTAATAGTGATGGCCCAGTGTTGGCTTTTTCTTTTTAACTAATTAATTTATTTGACTGCATCGGGCCTTAGTTGCGGCACGCAGAATCTTTCACTGTGACACGTGGGCTTCTCTAGTTGTGGTGCACAGGCTTAATGGCCCTGTGGCATGTGGGATCTTGGTTCCCTGACTGGGGATCAAACCCACGTTCCCTGCATTGGAAGGTAGATTCTTAACCACTGGACCACCAGGAAGTCCTAGTGTTGGCTTCTTAGTTTTGACAAAGGTACCTTGGTAATGTATCATGTTAATGCATAGGAGTTCTCTGAACTATCTTTGCTAATTTTCTGTAAATCTAAAATCATTCCAAAATAAAAAAGTTATTAAAATAATTAATCCAAATAATATGTTACTTTCAAGTTCCTTGTACTTAAGTCTTAAGCCACTGGTTCCATTTTGTATCTTTTCTTTTCTCTACTTTCTATGATTATTTGCATACTTTGCTTTATTGACTAAGCCAAAGCCTTTGACTGTGTGGATCACGGCAAACTGTGGAAAATTCTGAAAGAGATGGGAATACCAGACCACCTGACTTACCTCTTGAGAAAACTGTATGCAGGTCAGGAAGCAACAGTTAGAACTGGACATGGAACAACAGACTGGTTCCAAACAGGAAAAGGAGTGCGTCAAGGCTGTATATTGTCACTCTGCTTATTTAACTTATATGCAGAGTACGTCATGAGAAACGCTGGGCTGGAAGCAGCACAAGCTGGAATCAAGATTGCCAGGAGAAATATCAATCACCTCAGCTATGCAGATGACACCACCCTTATGGCAGAAAGTGAAGAGGAGCTAAAGAGCCTCTTGATGAAAGTGAAAGAGGAGAGTGAAAAAGTTGGCTTAAAACTCAACATTCAGAAAACTCACGCAGAATCTTTCACTGTGACACGTGGGCTTCTCTAGTTGTGGTGCACAGGCTTAATGGCCCTGTGGCATGTGGGATCTTGGTTCCCTGACTGGGGATCAAACCCACGTTCCCTGCATTGGAAGGTAGATTCTTAACCACTGGACCACCAGGAAGTCCTAGTGTTGGCTTCTTAGTTTTGACAAAGGTACCTTGGTAATGTATCATGTTAATGCATAGGAGTTCTCTGAACTATCTTTGCTAATTTTCTGTAAATCTAAAATCATTCCAAAATAAAAAAGTTATTAAAATAATTAATCCAAATAATATGTTACTTTCAAGTTCCTTGTACTTAAGTCTTTAGCCACTGGTTCCATTTTGTATCTTTTCTTTTCTCTACTTTCTATGATTATTTGCATACTTTGCTTTATTGACTAAGCCAAAGCCTTTGACTGTGTGGATCACGGCAAACTGTGGAAAATTCTGAAAGAGATGGGAATACCAGACCACCTGACTTACCTCTTGAGAAAACTGTATGCAGGTCAGGAAGCAACAGTTAGAACTGGACATGGAACAACAGACTGGTTCCAAACAGGAAAAGGAGTGCGTCAAGGCTGTATATTGTCACTCTGCTTATTTAACTTATATGCAGAGTACGTCATGAGAAACGCTGGGCTGGAAGCAGCACAAGCTGGAATCAAGATTGCCAGGAGAAATATCAATCACCTCAGCTATGCAGATGACACCACCCTTATGGCAGAAAGTGAAGAGGAGCTAAAGAGCCTCTTGATGAAAGTGAAAGAGGAGAGTGAAAAAGTTGGCTTAAAACTCAACATTCAGAAAACGAAGATCATGGCATTGGTTCCCATCACTTCATGGCAAATAGATGGGGAAACAGTGAAAACAGTGGCTGACTTTATTTTGGGGGGGCTCCAAAATCACTGCAGATGGTAATTGCAGCCATGAAATTAAAAGACACTCCTTGGAAGGAAAGTTATGACCAACCTAGATAGCATATTTAAAAGCAGAGACATTACTTTGTCAACAAAGGTCTGTCTAATCAAGGCTATGGTTTTTCCAATAGTCATGTATGAATGTGAGAGCTGGACTATAAAGAAAGCTGAGCACTGAAGAATTGATGTTTTTGAACCGTGGTGTTGGAAAAGACTCTTGAGAGTCCCTTGGACTGCAAGGAGATCCAACCAGTCCATCCTAATGGAGATCAGTCCTGGGTGTTCATTGGAAGGAATGATGTTAAAGCTGAAACTCCAGTACTTTGGCCACCTCATGTGAAGAGCTGACTCATTGAAAAAGACCCTGATGCTGGGAAAGATTGAGGGAAGGAGGAGAAGGGGACGACAGAGGATGAGATGGTTGGATGGCATCACCGACTCAACGGACATGAGTTTGGGTAACCTCAGAGAGCTGGTGATGGACAGGGAGGCCTGGCGTGCTGAGGTTCATGGGGTCGCAAAGAGTCAGGCAAGACTGAGAGACTGAACTGAACTGAACTGTGACAGGAGTATATGGCTTTAGTTTTTATGCTTCTGAAATTGTTTCTTCTGAGGTCACCTGACTTAATTAAGAAGTCCTTTAATCTTTCATCAATTCTTCTGCATAAATTAACAGTGGTGACCATCCTCACCTTTAATTTTCTTAGCTTCCAAAACTCTGCATGCATATGTTCATTCATTCCCTTGTGCATTCATTCAACACACATAAATTGAAGGTCCTATAATAAGCCAGGCTCTGAGCTACCATTGGTGACTAAGAGTTGCAGCCCTCAAGTCATCAAGATAAAGAAAGGTGAAATTCCTCATGACTTGCCCATCATCGGACAAAGGCATGTCCCATGAGTCTTGTTGAATCTAAAAGGTATGATCTGCCCTGCTTTTTGAAAAGCCTTAATTTTCCACCTCATTCTCTACCATTCTTTTTCACCTCTTCCCTCCCTCTCTAGGATAAGACCATGATATATATCCTCTACAATCATAATTTACTGAGTAACCAGGTTCCAAAGGTTGTCTGCATAATAAGTGCCAGTATGAACTGGTCCTTCATGGTCATTTGAGTTAGAAAATTACAATACAGACAATGGTTCCATTTTCCTGTTTTGTGCATGATTTTCATCTATTGAAAAAGGGGAGGGCTGGCTCCAGGAGCAAAATTGCTGCTTCTTTTGGCTTTATTGTGCTGACTGTCCTTCAAAACTTTCAACTCAGGGCTTGAAAGCAAATAAATTAGGCCATGACCCTGGAGGGTGATGCTCTCTGGGGGAGGGGAGTCAGGAGGTCAGCTACGAGGTATTGCCCAGACCCCCTAGACTGCAGCAGAGAGGTATTGCCCAGACTTGCTGCCCCTTGGCTGCAGCACTTCCTAAGGGTCCCTGCCAAGCTAGAGGTTGCCTTGTTTTGTTTTCACTTATGGACCAGACAAGGTCCTAACTGGTGGGCTCAGAATCCCAAAGCAGAATGGCTCCACGGAAAGGCCAGGTTCAAGGAAAAGTTTTCATAGTTTCAAGAGCTCCATAAACCCACTGTGCTCATGTAAATTCTGTAACAGTGGATCCCACAAGAGATCCGCTGGTTCTGGGCTTTGTTTGGTTTTGCTTGATTTTTAGTAACACTTGAAAAGAAAGACAAATATCATACGATATCATTTATATGTGGAATCTTAAAAAATGGTACAAATGACCTTATTTATAAAACAGAAATAGAGTTATAGATATAGAAAACAAACTTACAGTTACCAGGGGGAAAAGAGTAGGGGAGGGGTGAACTGGGAGATTGGGGTTGACAGACACACTAATATATGTAAAGTAGAAACTAATAAGGACCTACTGTATAGCACAGGGAACTCTACTGAATACTCTGTAATGACCTATATGGGGAAAAAAATCTTTTTAAAAAGAGTGGATATATGTATGTGTACAAGTGATTCACTTTGATGTACAGCAGGAACTAACATGACATTGTAAATCAACTATACTCCAAGAAAAACTGAAAAACAAAAGCAAAGCACCTTTATTGGAAGACTGTCCCCTAGCAGGTTGGATGGGGATTTGTTCACATCTCCTATAGTATGTATCACCCTGTGCTCTTCTTACACGGTATCAGTTCACTTATATATACACTATACGTTTTAGTACATGTATATAGTATATATATCATGTATACTATATATCCCTATCCATATGGACACGCAGCCATGAAATTAAAAGACACTTGCTCCTTGGAAGAAAAGCTATGGCAGATCTAGACATAACTTTGCCAACAAAGGTCCATATAGTGAAAGCTATGATTTTTCCAGTAGTCACGTACAGTTGTGAGTGTTGGACCATAAGGAAGGCTGAGCACCAAAGAATTGATGCTTTCAAGCTGTGTGCCAGAGAAGACTCTAGAGAATCCCTTGGACTGCAGGGAGATCAAACCAGTCAATCCTAAAGGAAATCAATCCTGAATATTCAATGGAACGACTGATGCTGAAGCTGAAACTCCAATACTTTGGCGATCTGATGCGAAAAGCCAACTTATTGGAAAAGGTCCTATGCTAGGAAAGATTGAGGGCAAGAGGAGAAGGGGGTGACAGAGGTAAGATGGTTGGATGACATCACCAACTCAAAGGACATGAGTCTGAACAAACTCTGGGAGACAGTGAAGGACAGGGAAGCCTGGTGTGCCGCAGTCCATGGGGCCACAAAGAGTCAGACACGACGTAGTGACAGAACAACAGAAAGACCTCATTTACATGGTTTGTTTTCTCTCTCCAGCTCTCACAATGTTTTCTACCTTTTTTCTATCTAAAGACAGACAGGAGCCTGAAACTATCTTCTATAGAAACTCTTTCATAATATAAAATATGATATATAATGTATAATATATAATATTGGGCTGGCCAAAAGTTCATTAGGATTTTTCTGTAAGATGCTGTGGGAATACCTGGACAATTTTTTGGCCAAACCAGTATATACCATATGATGATACAATCTGTTATTTTCAAGTCAAATGTTTGAACACTTCTTACATTCTACTTTCCAGTGCTTTAATCCTATTTGAGCTCCTTTGAGTTTCTTCATTTCACTAACTTGTGAAACACAAAACTTGATACATCATTAGTTCCAGTATATACCATATGATGATACAATCTGTTATTTTCAAGTCAAATGTTTGAACACTTCTTATATTCTACTTTCCAGTGCTTTAATCCTATTTGAGCTCCTTTGAGTTTCTTCATTTCACTAACTTGTGAAACACAAAACTTGATACATTATTAGTATACACAGTTAATGTTAAGTTGGAAGATTTTTAATAGATATTCAGTTCAGTTCAGTTCAGTCACTCAGTCGTGTCCGACTCTTTGTGACCCCATGAATTGCAGCACGCCAGCCCTCCCTGTCCATCAACAACACCCAAAGTTCACTCAAACTCACATCCAATGAGTCGATGATGCCATCCAGCCATCTCATGCTCTGTCGTCCCCTTCTCCTCCTTCCCCAATCCCTCCCAGCATCAGTCTTTTCCAATGAGTTAGCTCTTTGCATGAGGGGGCCAAAGTATCAGAGTTTCACCTTCAACATCAGTCCTTCCAATGAATACCCAGGACTGATCTCCATTAGGATGGACTGGTTGGATCTCCTTGCAGTCCAAAGGACTCTGAAGAGTCTTCTCCAACACCACAGTTCAAAAGCATCAATTCGGGACGGTCTGGGGGGTGGGCGTGGGAGGGGGTTTGGGATTGGGAAGACATGTACATCCATGGCGGATTCATGTTGATGTGTGGCAAAGCCAATACAATATTGTAAAGTAAAAAAAGAAAAAAGATTAAATGAGCTAAAAAAAAAATCAAAAAAAGCATCAATTCTTCGGCACTTTCTTCATAGTCCAACTCTCACAGTCATGCATGACCACTGGAAAAACCATAGCCTTGACTAGACAGACCTTTGTTGGCAAAGTAATGTCTCTGCTTTTTAATATGCTGTCTAGGTTGGTCATAAATTTCCTTCCAAGGAGTAAGTGTC
>SJYX01015115.1:96604-127231 GCA_006410675.1 Oreotragus oreotragus | reverse complement strand
TTAAATAAGCAGGGTGACAATATACAGCCTTGACATACTCCTTTTCCTATTTGGAACTAGTCTGTTGTTCCATGTCCAGTTCTAACTGTTGCTTCCTAACCTTCACACAGATTTCTCAAGAGGCAGGTTAGGTGGTCTGGTATCCCCATCTCTTTTAGAAATCTCCACAGTTTATTGTGATCCACACAGTCAAAGGCTTTGGCATAGTCAATAAAGCACAAATAGATGTTTTTCTGGAACTCCCTTGCTTTTTCCATGATCCAGCGGATGTTGGCAATTTGATCTCTGGTTCCTCTGCCTGTTCTAAAACCAGCTTGAACTTCAGGAAGTTCACAGTTCACATATTGCTGAAGCCTGGCTTGGAGAATTTTGAGCATTACTTTACTAGCATGTGAGATGAGTGCAATTGTGCGGTAGTTTGAGCATTCTTTGGCATTGCCTTTCTTTGGAATTGGAATGAAAACTATGAGGGTAGATACCCAATTTATTCCCTTCAGAATTCACAGGATGGAGTACTGCTGAGACAGGCACCCTTGTGGTGCTTGATAAATAGGTTGAGAGTTAAACGAAGTCCCCAGTATGGCCCTAAACATCCTATCTTCCAATATTTCCATAGCTGGTGTTGAAGTTCTCATCCTGATGAGGACCCCTCAGGCATTTTGCTGATTCTGAGACTTTGTGTATCCCATTCCTTCTTAAAATTTAGCCCAACTCCTGCCCAGTGTGTCACCTTCTTTGCATGATAAACTTCTAGTTCTCGTTCAAGATCTTGAGCAAATTCCCAGCTCCACATCTAAGATGCCTTCTCAAGCAATGCTGTTTCCTTTGCATTTTTTTCCCCCAGTTTGTATCATTCCTGCCCACTGCCGCATTCACCACAGTGGTTTATTGCATGTTTCTATTAATAGGTTTATCTCCTCTACTAGAGCATGAGCACCTGCAAGGCAGGATGGGCATTAATAAGTTTTAAAATATTTGCTACAGAAGTTAAAAAATGAATATCTCTATCTCACAGTCCGAGATAGTAAGACAAGATAGCTCTCACTTCACTGTGTTTTCGCTTATAATTTCTGTTTTCAACTAGATTTTGAGATTACCTTTAAAGTATTCTATTTGTTTTCTCATGTATATGTTCACTTGTCAAATGTGTTCTGAGGGCTTCTCATATGCTAGAAGGGGCTTCCCAGGTGGCATGCAGTGATGAAGAATCCACCTGACAAAGCAGGAGACGGAGACATGCGTTCAATCCTTGGGTCGGGAAGATCCCCTGGAGTAAGAAATGAAAAGCAACCCCAGTAGTCTTGCTTGGAAAATTCCATGGACAGAGGGGCCTGGTGGGCCACAGTCCATGGGGTTGCAAAGAGCTGGACACGACTAAGCCGCTGAGCAAGTATGTACATAGTGCTAGAAGATGGGAATGGAAATTTCTAGTTTCAGACCTAAGCCCAGTTGCAGGAAGAGTTATTGGGATGAAAGTTTCCAATACCTGCTGCTGCTGCTGCTAAGTCACTTCAGTCATATCCGACTCTGTGTGACCCCATAGACGGCAGCCCACCAGGCTCCCCCATCCCTGGGATTCTCCAGGCAAGAATACTGGAGTGGGTTGCCATTTCCTTCTCCAATGCATGAAAGAGAAAAGTGAAAGTGAAGTCGCTCAGTCTGTCTGACTGTTAGCGACCCCATGGACTGCAGCCCACCAGGCTCCTCCGTCCATTGGATTTTCCGGGCAAGAGTACTGGGGTGGGGTGCCGTTGCCTTCCAATACTTACTGAATAATAATTATTTAAACCCTTAATATATTCACCAGCATCAACTAAAGGAAATGGTTATTGAAAAAGTCATGTATTTTGGAAAAGTTCACCAAGAAAAGACATAAAAGATTCTGGTGGCTGCAGTAACTTCTTACCTTCTTTATCTATGCCTCTTGAAGTAACACCAGGGAAAGCATATGAATAGACACTGGGGAAATGCCAGGAATTCTTGCCTGGACCGCTCCTCTCCTGCCTGTAACAACTTAAGAGGGAATCACATGGAGAAGATGAGTAGGAGGCTGGAACAACAAGTTTCTACCAGGTTTGGTGGAGCCAGGTTCTCAGGTCCACAATGGGAAAATGGTCTTCATTTCACTGGGCTCACACTAAATTGGGAGTATAATCCAAAAGCAAGAGTAGTCCCAACAGGAATAGAGTATAAAGCCTGCCAGTGGAGGGAATCCTGAAAAGGATGCTTAACAAAACCCTATTAGAATGCAGAAGGGTCAGGCTGTGCCAGAAAACTTCCAACAGCAAAAGAGAAGTGAGCCCTTCTTGAGAAGTGAAAGGGAATGTGAAGTCCCCTTCTTAGCTCCCGTATAATTCCTGATCATTAGTTTAGAAAACCAGCTGACAATACAGCAATACTGCAGGCTCAACCTGCAGTTAGGAGGGAGGGAGAGTCATCACATGGAGTGAAAAATGCGTCCAGGAGAATTCGACAGTAGTCCCCTCTAGGTGGGGCTGGAGATCTGATGGTGAAAGTAATTCCCTGAATACCAATAAAACCAAAGAATCACAGACTTTTACCAAAAAAGTGACTTGAGTGATGAGAAACTACTGATTGGCAGAGAGTGGACTTCTGGTCTACCTATAATCACTTAGCTACCTTAGGTATCGCTGTCTTTGCCAAATAATATGAGTGTTTACGCTGATTCCTTTCAAATTCCATCATTTATACCATATTTTGGAAAATTTTGCCTTCTACTTAAACTACATTAGTTTTAAAATGTGGGGGATATTCTAATTAATTGTGTGTTGTGTATTCCAAGGATGCACATTGTTTAGAAATTTTCTGTTCTCTTTCCTGTCCTCCTAAATCAGATTGGCAAACTAAAAGGAAACCTCAAAGTCCCCTTTATTTCTTTCCTTGAAAACCCAGAGCAAGACACAGTCTGGGCTCTGCCTACTGTTCTGTACTGCTCTCCTCTGAGTTTCCTCAAAGGTATACCTCCTTACTCTCCACTGTTCTATTTCAGAAATGCTTTCATTTGTCCAACCAGTGTATCTTTCTATTCTGATCCTAAGACACCTACATCTTCTAAAATGCTTAAACAGGCATATTTCATTTTATTGCCCATCACTTTAATGCACTTAGGAGATAGTGCAGTTTTTACAATGGAAGGTTTGTGGTCACCCCTTGCCAAGCGAATCTGTTGGTGTCATTTTTCCTGCAGCATGGACTCACTTCATTTCACTGTGTCAAGTTTTGGTAATTCTCATAACATTTCAAGTCATCTGCCAGCAAAAAGATGATCATTCACTGAAGGCTCAGATGATGGTTAACATTTTTTAGCAATAAAATATATTTTAGTTATGGTATGTGCTTCCAGGGGCTTCCCTGGCGACTCAGACGGTAAAGCTTCTGCCTGCAATGTGGGAGACCCGGGTTCGATTCCTGGGTCAGCAAGATCCCCTGGAGCAGGAAATGGCAATCCACTCCAGCACTCTTGCCTGGAAAATCCCATGGACGGAGGAACCTGATAGGCTACAGTCCATGGGGTCGCAAAGAGTGGGACACGACTGAGTGACTTCACTTATGGTATGTGCAGGTTTTTTAGACGTAACGCTNAAATGGCAATCCACTCCAGCACTCTTGCCTGGAAAATCCCATGGACGGAGGAACCTGATAGGCTACAGTCCATGGGGTCGCAAAGAGTGGGACACGACTGAGTGACTTCACTTATGGTATGTGCAGGTTTTTTAGACGTAACGCTATTGCACAGTTAATGGTAGAGTGTAAACATAACTTTCATTTGTATTGGGAAATAAAAAAAATATGTGTAACTTGCTTTATTGCAGTATTTGTTTTATTATGGTGGCATAGACTTGAATCTGCAGTATCTCCTAGATATGCCTGTATTGAATAAATAGGAAAAAAGTGGAATATTGCACATTAAATGAGATGTACTTTTTCTTTTCTATATTCTAGATCTCACGTGTCATTCGTACTCCCCGGGGAAATGCCCTCCTGGTTGGGGTGGGCGGATCAGGGAAGCAGAGCTTAACAAAGTTGGCTTCATTCATTGCCGGCTACACTTCCTTCCAGATCACTCTGACAAGGTAACACGCCTTCACTTTAATTAACCTGAAATGGATTTTGATAAATGATTCTTAGAAGCCACTTGGAGTTAAGAATGCATTTATCTTAATGTAAAGGAACCATAGTAGTTTTCTTTCTTGAATGTTGACTTATTATTGTTTTCTTTCAACCTCTGTCATAGACCATGAAAATTTCACATGAATAATTTGCTTTAGAAACATTTCAGCCTCTCATTTCATCAATAGATGCCTCTTGGTTTTCATGTTATGCTTGATATGAGTATTATGTATATTCCTTTAGTGCCTTTTAGAAGAAATTCATCCATTCTAAATGTTAATTTAGGGCTTCCACATGGCTCAGCAGTAAAGAATCTGCCTGCCAATTCAGGAGATGCCAGATATACAGGTTCAATCCCTGGGTCAGGAAGATACCCTGGAGGAGAAGATAGCAACCCACTCCAGTATTCTTGCCTGGCAACGTCCATGGACAGAGGGGCCTGACTCTTTGTGACCCCTTATAGTCCATGGGGTCACAAAGAGTCGGACACAGCTTAAGCAACTGAGCATGCAGGCAAAAAAATGTTAATTTAGATTTCAAGAATAGTAAACTGTTGGTAAACTGGGAAAATAGATTAAAAGTTTGTTGATTTAGTTATTCATGTGTTTAAAAGTATTCATTGAACACCAACTATGTGTCAGGCCCTGGCTCATTGCTGCGGTACATGATAAGCAAGGTAAGGCTGACCTGTGTCCTCACAGAGTTTATAGCAGTTTAATGGGGACAACTGAGCAACTCATTCCATAAGATGTGATACGTAGGTTTTATCTCCATTAAGGAAATAAGTGCAGGCTAGAGTCTACTGAAATGTGAGGGAAGGACTGCTAACCTACTTTAGGGGATGGTCAAAAAGGCTTCCGGAGAAAGAGATGTTTCAACTGAGATCTGAATGAGTAAGAATTATCTCAGAGAAGAGGAACAGTAGAGAATGTTCCAGGCAAAAGGATCAGCACATGTAAAGTTACATTTGAGACCCTGGAAGCTGTTACATATGGCTGGTATATAACCTAAGGTGGAAAGTGGGAAAGGAAGAAAAATGCAAGTCTTTGGAGGCGACGTAAGGAATTTGGACTTCATCCTAGTGGCTCAGATGGTAAAGAATCCACCTGCAATATGGGAGTGAGTGAGTGAGTGAAGTTGCTCAGTCGTGTCCGACTCTTTGTGACCCCATGGACTGTAGCCCACCAGGCTCCTCCATCCATGGAATTTTCTGGGCAAGAGTACTGGAGTGGGTTGCCATCAGTCCCTGGGTTGGGAAGATTCCCCTGGAGAAGGGAACTGGCTACCCACTCCAGTATTCTGGCCTGGAGAATGCCATGGACTTATAGTCCGTCAGGTCACAAAGAGTTGGACACGACTGGGAAACCCTTCATGAGTCTCCACTAGGGGAGGTGTGTCAGATTTGCACGTGGAAAAGATGGACAGAAGGAGTGAAACCGAAAGGTTAGAAGAATAACTCAGGGATCTAGGCAAGAGATGGTGGTGTCCAGAGCGGAAGCAGTGAGAGTGAAGTATAGAGGGCAGATTCAAGAGACCCTCAAGAAACTGGCGGTTTTGAAATTGGCGCATCTTGGTTCTAGCTTGGGAAGCTGGATAGTTTGTGCTGCTACTCATCAAAGTAGGGACCCCCAGAAGAGTTGTCCTCAGGTACGTGTGTGCAGTGCAGTGACAATTCAGAAGTGAAAATGGAAGATAAAGAGAGGCCGAACAGAGCTTCAGGATGAACCAAGATAAGGTGAGAAGCAAGAGGCCCGTTTGGAAAGTTTATTTGGGCAGAAAATTATTAGAAGTTAATTTCTAGGTGGGAGTCTTACCTGTTTGGATGTTGACTAAATGTTGGTTTGGTGCTGTGATCTCTGAGATGGAGGCTCATCGCCACTTGCTGCGACAAAGGTTAGAAATGATTAAACACTGGGTTTGGAGAGCCAGATACTCAGGTTGTTGTCACACCTTTTATTTGGTCTAAATTACTGAATTCTGCTTGGAGAATCAATCTAAAATGTTTTTTTCCCAAGTACTAAAACAGAGAGAAATAATTTTAGTTACATCGTGTATAATTCTTCTGGTTTGTGGATAAAAGCAACATTAGATGAAAGATAACCTGTTCAGGAAACGGACTGAACTCAGATTTTTGTTCTCATGTTTTGTATAAAACTTACAGTTTTCAAAGTACTTTTACATGCACACACTAATATGATCTTCGAAAGAACTTTGTGGCTTTGTGGGTTGGCAGAATATTTTATAGCTGAGGCTCAGAAAGGCTATGATTTGCATGAAAACCCAGATAAGCCTGGGAATTGACCACAGTGCTTCTGGTTTCTCGTCTGCCGTGACTGATGACACTGCTGGCTCAGAAAAAATACCTTTCGGCTCCTCTCTGTGCGATAAATTAGTTCCTCTGTGTTTCGTGCTGTGGATGCTCCTGTACTGAGAAAGAGGACGGTCAGGGCCTTCTCTGGCTTCTCAGAACCTTCCAGAGACCATCCTACTGCATTAGCCTTTGCATAGCCATGTGGTCAAGGCTCAGGCAATTAACAGACTCTCCTTTGGAAACACAGCTATTTGTTAGATGACTCACGTCATGTTATTTGAAGCAGTGTGGTCCTTGAGATCTAGGAGACTGGGCTGAAAGTTTTCCCCATATCTCAAGAAGATACTTTCTTTTGTTCTCCCTACCTATCTCTCTTTTTTTTCTCTCTCTCCCTTCCATTTCCTCCCTTGCTCCCTCCTGCCTCTTTCTTTCTTTCTTCCTCAGGGGACTGTGTCTTTGAACATTTTTTTTCTCACCTTTCAGATCTTATTTATCTAGAAGTCTTCGTGAAATATTGCTGCATGAGCACTATTTACAATAGCCAGGACATGGATGCAACCTAGATGTCCATGGACAAATGAATGAATAAAGAAGTTGTGGTACATATACATAACAGAATGTTACTCAGTCATAAAAAGGAACGAATTTGAGTCAGTTCTAGTGAGGTGGATGAACCTAGAGCCTGTTGTATAGAGTGAAGTAAGGAAGAGAAAAACAAATATTGTATATTAATGCATATATATGGAATCTAGAAAAATGGTACTGATGAATCTATTTTCGGGGCAGCAGTGGAGATGCAGACAGAGAGACGACTTAGGGACACAGTGGCGGAAGGAGAGGGGGGAATGAATTGAGAGAGGAGCACTGAAATATACACATTCAGTTCAGTTCAGTTCAGTCGCTCAGTCGTGTCCGACTCTTTGCGACTACATTACCATATGTGAAATAGATAGCCAGTGGGGATTTGCTCTGTGACACAGGGAGCTCAACCTGGTACTCTGTAACAACTTAGCTGCGTGGGGGCTGGGATGGGGTGGGAGGTCGGAGAGAGGTTCAAGAGGGAGGGGACATATGTATACCTGTGACTGGTTCAAGTTGGCAGAAACCAACACAATATTGTAAAACAAGGATCCTCCAGTTAAATAAAAATTTGCTGCATGGTAGTGGTGTTTCTGGTTCCAGAGTTTAGGTTTTAAATGTTGAAAAAGCATAGAAGTTAAATATTTTGTAGCTTTTTAAAAATCAGAAGGCTCTTGTGCCTTAAATTCTGAGTTTATCTAATGACAAAAACTTCAGATACTAATTTACTGAATCAGAGTCTCCAGGATAAGAATATCTTAATTTTCTCTTTTGGCAATCATGGGCTCCTCTATATTGAGACCTCTCGCACATTTCATGATTGCAAGTTGACTTTCACTAAAGGATTGCTTTGGACATGAGAGAAGAGTTAGAGTGGGATATTTAATAATGTTTCCTAAGATTCTACTGCAGTGCACTGATTGCTCAGAAAATTCTTTCATGTAAGACACAAAGATACAATGAAAATAGTTGTGTTGGGGGATTAGGAGGCCCCATTTATAACAGGGTGTCTCCCTCATGCCATATAATGAAAACTTGAAATTCTTTAGTTTAGTTTAATTCAGTTTATGAGGTAGCTTCTAAAATATCAATTGCAGATGGGTGCTTAGTAAATATTCCAGCTTGGCTTTTCCATTATCTTTACTAACAAATATTTTCAAAATGAGACATGTGTACACTCATTTTGATGGCATTTAGTTGTGCTAAAAATCACACTTTTGTTTCAGGTTGATTTTTCACTCTAGATGTTTTCTCTGTGTTTAATATTATGTTTTATAAAGTGTGGAGTTTTAAAAATTATTTTCATTTTTGTAAGTAAATACAGTGAACCAGTAACATCTGCATACAACAAAATATCTACCTAATGGCATAATATCAGCATTTTTTGGTTAACCAAATGGCACAAAGCATTGTTACAACGATCTTTCCTTCCCAAGAACATATTTTAGCTAATGGCACAATGACACTTTCTAGATCCTACAACACATCAAATCTGATGGAAGACCTGAAGACGTTGTACAGAACAGCTGGTCGGCAAGGCAAAGGCATCACTTTTATTTTCACAGACAATGAAATTAAAGATGAGTCATTTTTGGAATATATGAATAATGTTTTATCATCGGGTGAGGTAGGAGCTTATTCTTTTCTTAAATTGGGGTATAACTGCTTTGCAATGTTGCATTGGTTTCTGTTGTACAGCGAAGTGAATTAACTGTATGTATATGCCCTCCCCCTTGGACCTCCCTCCCCTTNTGGACTGTAGCCCACCAGGCTCCTCCATCCATGGAATTTTCTGGGCAAGAGTACTGGAGTGGGTTGCCATCAGTCCCTGGGTTGGGAAGATTCCCCTGGAGAAGGGAACTGGCTACCCACTCCAGTATTCTGGCCTGGAGAATGCCATGGACTTATAGTCCGTCAGGTCACAAAGAGTTGGACACGACTGGGAAACCCTTCATGAGTCTCCACTAGGGGAGGTGTGTCAGATTTGCACGTGGAAAAGATGGACAGAAGGAGTGAAACCGAAAGGTTAGAAGAATAACTCAGGGATCTAGGCAAGAGATGGTGGTGTCCAGAGCGGAAGCAGTGAGAGTGAAGTATAGAGGGCAGATTCAAGAGACCCTCAAGAAACTGGCGGTTTTGAAATTGGCGCATCTTGGTTCTAGCTTGGGAAGCTGGATAGTTTGTGCTGCTACTCATCAAAGTAGGGACCCCCAGAAGAGTTGTCCTCAGGTACGTGTGTGCAGTGCAGTGACAATTCAGAAGTGAAAATGGAAGATAAAGAGAGGCCGAACAGAGCTTCAGGATGAACCAAGATAAGGTGAGAAGCAAGAGGCCCGTTTGGAAAGTTTATTTGGGCAGAAAATTATTAGAAGTTAATTTCTAGGTGGGAGTCTTACCTGTTTGGATGTTGACTAAATGTTGGTTTGGTGCTGTGATCTCTGAGATGGAGGCTCATCGCCACTTGCTGCGACAAAGGTTAGAAATGATTAAACACTGGGTTTGGAGAGCCAGATACTCAGGTTGTTGTCACACCTTTTATTTGGTCTAAATTACTGAATTCTGCTTGGAGAATCAATCTAAAATGTTTTTTTCCCAAGTACTAAAACAGAGAGAAATAATTTTAGTTACATCGTGTATAATTCTTCTGGTTTGTGGATAAAAGCAACATTAGATGAAAGATAACCTGTTCAGGAAACGGACTGAACTCAGATTTTTGTTCTCATGTTTTGTATAAAACTTACAGTTTTCAAAGTACTTTTACATGCACACACTAATATGATCTTCGAAAGAACTTTGTGGCTTTGTGGGTTGGCAGAATATTTTATAGCTGAGGCTCAGAAAGGCTATGATTTGCATGAAAACCCAGATAAGCCTGGGAATTGACCACAGTGCTTCTGGTTTCTCGTCTGCCGTGACTGATGACACTGCTGGCTCAGAAAAAATACCTTTCGGCTCCTCTCTGTGCGATAAATTAGTTCCTCTGTGTTTCGTGCTGTGGATGCTCCTGTACTGAGAAAGAGGACGGTCAGGGCCTTCTCTGGCTTCTCAGAACCTTCCAGAGACCATCCTACTGCATTAGCCTTTGCATAGCCATGTGGTCAAGGCTCAGGCAATTAACAGACTCTCCTTTGGAAACACAGCTATTTGTTAGATGACTCACGTCATGTTATTTGAAGCAGTGTGGTCCTTGAGATCTAGGAGACTGGGCTGAAAGTTTTCCCCATATCTCAAGAAGATACTTTCTTTTGTTCTCCCTACCTATCTCTCTTTTTTTTCTCTCTCTCCCTTCCATTTCCTCCCTTGCTCCCTCCTGCCTCTTTCTTTCTTTCTTCCTCAGGGGACTGTGTCTTTGAACATTTTTTTTCTCACCTTTCAGATCTTATTTATCTAGAAGTCTTCGTGAAATATTGCTGCATGAGCACTATTTACAATAGCCAGGACATGGATGCAACCTAGATGTCCATGGACAAATGAATGAATAAAGAAGTTGTGGTACATATACATAACAGAATGTTACTCAGTCATAAAAAGGAACGAATTTGAGTCAGTTCTAGTGAGGTGGATGAACCTAGAGCCTGTTGTATAGAGTGAAGTAAGGAAGAGAAAAACAAATATTGTATATTAATGCATATATATGGAATCTAGAAAAATGGTACTGATGAATCTATTTTCGGGGCAGCAGTGGAGATGCAGACAGAGAGGCGACTTAGGGACACAGTGGCGGAAGGAGAGGGGGGAATGAATTGAGAGAGGAGCACTGAAATATACACATTCAGTTCAGTTCAGTTCAGTCGCTCAGTCGTGTCCGACTCTTTGCGACTACATTACCATATGTGAAATAGATAGCCAGTGGGGATTTGCTCTGTGACACAGGGAGCTCAACCTGGTACTCTGTAACAACTTAGCTGCGTGGGGGCTGGGATGGGGTGGGAGGTCGGAGAGAGGTTCAAGAGGGAGGGGACATATGTATACCTGTGACTGGTTCAAGTTGGCAGAAACCAACACAATATTGTAAAACAAGGATCCTCCAGTTAAATAAAAATTTGCTGCATGGTAGTGGTGTTTCTGGTTCCAGAGTTTAGGTTTTAAATGTTGAAAAACTCAACCTGGTACTCTGTAACAACTTAGCTGCGTGGGGGCTGGGATGGGGTGGGAGGTCGGAGAGAGGTTCAAGAGGGAGGGGACATATGTATACCTGTGACTGGTTCAAGTTGGCAGAAACCAACACAATATTGTAAAACAAGGATCCTCCAGTTAAATAAAAATTTGCTGCATGGTAGTGGTGTTTCTGGTTCCAGAGTTTAGGTTTTAAATGTTGAAAAAGCATAGAAGTTAAATATTTTGTAGCTTTTTAAAAATCAGAAGGCTCTTGTGCCTTAAATTCTGAGTTTATCTAATGACAAAAACTTCAGATACTAATTTACTGAATCAGAGTCTCCAGGATAAGAATATCTTAATTTTCTCTTTTGGCAATCATGGGCTCCTCTATATTGAGACCTCTCGCACATTTCATGATTGCAAGTTGACTTTCACTAAAGGATTGCTTTGGACATGAGAGAAGAGTTAGAGTGGGATATTTAATAATGTTTCCTAAGATTCTACTGCAGTGCACTGATTGCTCAGAAAATTCTTTCATGTAAGACACAAAGATACAATGAAAATAGTTGTGTTGGGGGATTAGGAGGCCCCATTTATAACAGGGTGTCTCCCTCATGCCATATAATGAAAACTTGAAATTCTTTAGTTTAGTTTAATTCAGTTTATGAGGTAGCTTCTAAAATATCAATTGCAGATGGGTGCTTAGTAAATATTCCAGCTTGGCTTTTCCATTATCTTTACTAACAAATATTTTCAAAATGAGACATGTGTACACTCATTTTGATGGCATTTAGTTGTGCTAAAAATCACACTTTTGTTTCAGGTTGATTTTTCACTCTAGATGTTTTCTCTGTGTTTAATATTATGTTTTATAAAGTGTGGAGTTTTAAAAATTATTTTCATTTTTGTAAGTAAATACAGTGAACCAGTAACATCTGCATACAACAAAATATCTACCTAATGGCATAATATCAGCATTTTTTGGTTAACCAAATGGCACAAAGCATTGTTACAACGATCTTTCCTTCCCAAGAACATATTTTAGCTAATGGCACAATGACACTTTCTAGATCCTACAACACATCAAATCTGATGGAAGACCTGAAGACGTTGTACAGAACAGCTGGTCGGCAAGGCAAAGGCATCACTTTTATTTTCACAGACAATGAAATTAAAGATGAGTCATTTTTGGAATATATGAATAATGTTTTATCATCGGGTGAGGTAGGAGCTTATTCTTTTCTTAAATTGGGGTATAACTGCTTTGCAATGTTGCATTGGTTTCTGTTGTACAGCGAAGTGAATTAACTGTATGTATATGCCCTCCCCCTTGGACCTCCCTCCCCTTTCTAGGTCATCACAGAACTGAGCTGAGCTCCCTGGGCTATACAGCAGGTTCCCACTAGCTCGCTATTTTATACAAAGTGGTGTATATATGTCAATCCCGGTCTCCCAGTTCATTCCACCCTCCCCTCACATCCCTGTATCAGCAAGTCCATTCTTTTCATGTCTGTGTCTCTATTCCTCTCCTGCGAATAAGTTGATCTGTACCATTTTTCTAGATTACACCTATTTGTGTTAATATACAATATTTGTTTTTCTCTTTCTAACTTCACTCTCTATGACAGACTCGAGGTCCATCCACATCTTTGCAAATGACTCAATTTCGTTCCTTTTATGGTTGAGTAACATTCCATTGTGGATATGTACCACATACGTGTTTCCCTCTTCAGAATCCCTCCAGAGTTAGGAGGATTTCCTTCTGTATGTCTCTCTGTTAAAGTACTGAATCAGTACTATTTTTGGTATTAGTTGATTGGTTTGAAGAATGGCTTTTTCTGTTGGGTTTTTGAGGACTAAAACTCCCAATCAAAATGTTGAAGATGTTAATGGAAGCTCCGAGAGAGATGGAAAAACGGAAGGTTGTAAGGAAAGCTGGTTCGATTTTCGATATGTCTGTTCACTCCCTTGAACCAATATAATATTGTAAAGTAATTAGCCTCCAATTGAAATAAATAAATTTAAATTTAAAAAAGGCCTGTGACTTTAAAACAGAACAATTTATGTGTATTAAAATGTGGTCTATCTTATTGTGAGGACTTTGGTTGATTTTCTAAGCATGAGTTTTAGGACACAAATGAAGAAAATACATTGTACATATCAGGCTGTAAATTCTGATTTGTTTTTATATGGCTGTATTGAATTTGATGTCTGCACTTTTCTCGAAGGTCTCCAACCTCTTTGCTCGTGATGAAATTGATGAAATTAATAGTGATCTCATATCAGTCATGAGAAAAGAGTATCCTAGGTGCCCTCCTACGAATGAAAACCTGTATGACTACTTCATGAGCCGGGTCCGACAGAACCTTCACGTTGTACTCTGCTTTTCGCCAGTGGGGGAGAAATTTCGAAATCGAGCTCTGAAGTTTCCTGCCCTTATTTCAGGATGCACTATTGACTGGTTCAGCCGATGGCCCAAGGATGCCTTAGTTGCTGGTTAGTATGGGGGAGATTTTTTATATCAGAATTTCCGGTTTATAGTGTGTGTGTGTGTGTGTGTGTATGTATTTATATTCTGTGCCATCCACTGGATTGAGCCAAAAGTCACTTTGTCCCGGGTTTGAGGATTTTTGCAAGACTTTGCTCTTTCTCATTTGGCAGCTAATTTTTTTTTCCCAGGGTGTGGTTATCAGCGAATGACATCTTCAGTCTGAAACCCCTTGGGTTAATTTACGGTGATTCTAGTGTTTTCAGTGTGGTTTAAAGCTTTGTCTCAGTTGGTCCCCAGGCAAGTCCTGGGACATCACGGGAGGACACTGAGGTTTTAATCTCTCTAATAGCATTTGTGTTCTTTTTTAAGTGGGTTGGTCAACCTCAGAGTAGTTTAAGCCAGGTAATTCCTTCTTGTGGCTGCAGGGCTGGAAATCAAAGAGGAAAACGTTATCATCCATCCTCTGATGGTTTCTGGGCCTGAAAAAGGATTGTTCAACAGAGACTTTCATGATTGGAGCCCTTGCTGCTTCTGCTTCTGCTTCTGTTTAATCCTCCATCCTGTGGAACATGAATGCTTCTCTTATTCTGTAGATGCAATTGAACATGAAAGTTGTATAGGAGATGTTAGAGAGCATTCCTTCAGTTTATGGTGTTTTCAGCTTTTGGTGAGAAAGTGTCTGTAGCTATTTTAAAAGATGGAGATAGTTAAGCCTCACCTCTGACCTATTGTATCAAGACTTCAGGAGAACCCTGATTCAGGGCAGTCGTTTTCAGACTTTTTGCCTAACAATTAAGAAGAGGCTTATTTTCCAGTAAAACGTGGCAGGTAGCCCTAATAGATAAAACAATGAGAAGCAGGGGGGAGGAAGGATTCTGAAGCCTCATCCTTCCATGGCCCTGTCACCTGCTTCGACCATACCTCCCTCCCTAGCTCTGTGGTTCCCAGTGGGAGAATGACTGATTCACTGTCTCCCACTCATTATACACGGAAGACTGGGGACAGTGGGGCTGAAGGAATTATCAGAGGTGCAAGAAGCCAATAGCTATATCCAATATATATGTATAGTATATATACAGTGGTGGTGATGGTTTACTGGCTAAGTCACATCCAACTCTTTTGTGACCCCCTGGACTGTAGCCCAGCAGGTTCCTCTGTCCATGGATTTCCCAGGCAAGAATACTGGAGTGGTGTGCCATTTCCTTCTCCAGGGGAGCTTCCCAATCCAGAGATCGAACCCAAGTCTCCTGCATTGCAGGTGGATTCTTTTACTACTGACATTTTATTTTTAGCACTCTGCTCTCAATAGTAACGATTTTCTGATCTGTGTCTTTTAAACATAGACTATTTTAATATGTTTGAAATACTGATGTACAGTGTTTCCTCTTATAAGATTTGAGAAAGTGCCATGATTAAAAAATTTTAAATCCTGTTTAAATATCAATACAACTAAGGATAAATCTTTAAAATTCTTTGAAGTAAGATATAAATGCAGAGCACAAAACCTCAGTATTTAAGAGCAACATTCAAGTATTCTGTGAAATATGGTAATTGGTATGCAAGTGTTTTGTAGACTATCATGTAAGGTATTATTACTAATGATAAAAATAACAATTTCAGGTGACAAACACCATAATGTACTATAATTAGGATGATGTCATTTAAATTATGAGCCCTTTCTAGCAAGTCTTTATTTTCAGTTATCCCTTCTATCGCAAGACATAGGTGCTTCCTTTGTTGATTTCTCACAATCTCCCCCATTAAAAAAAAATCTCTTTGCATCAACCTAAGCCAAGATTCCACGGAGGGCAGGGAAATTCTTTGTTTCTATGTCCTCAGCTCCTGGCAAGTGTCCTGACTTTCAGGCATCACCTATTTGTTCATTTATTCAGAACATGTTTATTGAGCTTCACAGCCATTTATGGAGCCAGGCATATTGGAGGGCAAGGCAGACCCATTTCTTCCCTCCAGCTCTCTTCCCTGGCAAGCCCATCCCCAGCCTCCCGTGTAATAGGCTCCATCAATTTTTTTATCTCTGGTATCCTATGTCCTCTGGTTTGAAATCTGTGCACTCAACTGCCTGCTTGACAGAGTCTTGTCGATGTTTCCCAGGCTGCTTAAACCCAAAATGTCCCAAACTGAACTAAGCCTCTTCAGGTCAGTCTCTCTTGGGGAGTCGCACAGTTGTCCGTGAAACTCGACAATCTGAGAGCTCTTTGTCTTTAACATCTTTCAACTCTCAAGTCTGCTCCAACACTAAGTTATGCCAACTTTATCTGCTAAATATGGTGGAATCTATCCAGCTCTTTCCCTTTCACTGGCATCCCGGGCCAAGCTATCATTGTAACTCACCTGGAAAACTCGAATAGCTTTCTAATGATCTCTCCTCCTCTCTCACCTGTCTCTCATCCATCTCACATTGCAGAACAGAGACGAAGACATAAACCTGATCACATTGCTTTCTAATTAAAACCTTCCTCTGCCCTTAGGAAAAAAGCACAGTCTCTAGCGTGGCCTTTGAGGCTGGGAAGAACTGGTTCTGTCTGCCTTCCCATCCTTAATTGAGGTCACTCTTTCCTTCTGCTCTGTTCTTTTTAAAAAAGATTTTTATCATTTATTTATTATTTATTTTACAATATTGTATTGGTTTTGCCTTCTTGATTCTCGAATGTGGCCTTTTTCTTCCCACCCAACATCCTCTTTCTCCCATTCTCCCTGAGTGCGCCTCCCTTAAACGATGAAGATGGTAGTGATTATTTTGGGNGTTCTTTTTAAAAAAGATTTTTATCATTTATTTATTATTTATTTTACAATATTGTATTGGTTTTGCCTTCTTGATTCTCGAATGTGGCCTTTTTCTTCCCACCCAACATCCTCTTTCTCCCATTCTCCCTGAGTGCGCCTCCCTTAAACGATGAAGATGGTAGTGATTATTTTGGGATAAGAACACTTAACGTAAGATCTGTCCTCTTAGCAAGATCCTAACTGTATACAGTACAATATGGTTAACCCTAGGCACAATGGCACACAGGTGCTCTGCAGGACTCAGTCATTTTGTATACTGAAACTTTGTACCTTTTGTCTAACACGTCCCCACTTTCCTCCCCTGGCCCCTGGCAGCCCCCAGTCTACTCTCTGCTTCAGTGATTTGACTCTTTTAGATTCCTTATGTGAGTGACATCATGTAGTTTGTGTTCTTGTGGTCTGGCTTCTGTGTCACTCAGCATAATGCCTTCCAGGTTCATCCATGTTGTTGCACATGGCAGACTTTTTTTAAAGGCTAACTAACATTCCATTGTATGTAAGTATCACATTTTCTTTATCCATTCATCCATGGATGGCACTTGAGCTGTTTCCATGTCTTGGCTATTGTGAATAATGCTACAGTGAATATGGAAGCACAGATGTCTGTTCAGGATCTTGATTTTAACTTCTTTGGATATATAACCAGAAGTGGGATTGTGGGATCATATGGTAGTTTTATTTTTATTTTTTTTTTTTGAGAAATTTCCTGTTTTGCATAGTGGTTATATCAATTTACATTCCCACCAATAGTGTACAAGGGTTCTCATTTCTCTACATCCTGGCAAACGCTTATCTTTTTTTTTTTTTTCCTGATCATAGATACCTTAACAAGTATGAGGCTATATCTTATTGTGGTTTACTTCTAATTTTTATTTTTTATTGAAGTATAATTGACTTACAATGTTATGTTAGTTTCAGGTATACAACAAAATGATTCGGTTGTATATAAATGTATATATTATTTTTTAGATTCTTTTCACATGTGAGTTATTACAAAATATTGTTTATCTGTTATATGTAGTAGTGTGTTTAGTGAGTGAGTGAATGATAGTCACTCAGTCATGTCGAACCCCATGGATTGTAGACTGCCAGGCTCCTCTGTCCATGGAATTCTCCAGGCAAGAATACTGGGTTGCCATTTTCTTCTTCAGGTGTATGTGTTATTGCCAAATTCCTAATTTTTCTTTCCCCACCACCTTTCCCCTTTGGTAACTCTAAGTTTGTTTTTCTATGTGCTTGAGTCTATTTCTGCTTTGTAAATAAGTTCATTTGTATAATTTTTTTTTAGATTCTGCAGATAAGTGATAACATATGATACTTGTCTTTGTCTGACTTACTGCATTATTGTATTAATATTCTTGGCACCCTTGTTGAAAATCCCATGACTGTATGTGTGTGGGTTTATTTCCGGGCTCTCTATTCTGTCCCATTGATCTACATGCCTGTATTTATCATGCTGTTTTAAGTTTTGTCGGTTGGTTATACATTTTGAAACAGGAAGTGATTCTGATTTGTTCTTGCTCAAAGTTGCTTTGGCTATTGGGAGTCTTCTGTGGTTCCATAAGAATTCTAGCATTAGTTTTTCTGTTTCTGTATAAAATGTCATTGGAGTTTTGATAGTGATTTCATGAAATCTGTAAATCACTTTGGGTACTATAGACATTTTAACAACATCAATCCTTCCAGGCTGTGAACACACAATGTGTCTCTATACATTCATATCTACTGTCATTTTCTCATTAGTGTTTTATAGCTCTCAGTACAAGTCTTTCGCACTATTGGTGAAGTTTGTTTTTAAGTGTTTTATTTTCTGGTGCTATTATGAATGGTATTGTTTTCTTATTTTTTTGGATAGTTTATTCTTATTGTTTAGAGTATTTTTCTAATTTAAAGATACTCAGAATAAGCCAAGTGCCTTCCTCTTTATCTCACACATACCATGAATACAAGATTTTATAGTAATTATATTGCTTCTGAAAAAATGAAATTCTTTATATGCATGAATTTAAATGGACTGAATCTTTAGATGAAACATTTAAAGAAAAATATACTTTATATCTTACACTATAAAATCCTTACACCAGAAAAACCTTGGCCTTCCCACCATTTAGTAATCTCCATTTTGGCAAATCTTTGTTTTTAGCTTAATATGGAGTTGTTTTGAATTGTTTCTAAGTATTTCTATTATCTTTATTCTGGTGATATTGTGTTTTTTTAATGAAAGTCAGTGATTCCAAAGTCACTACTAAATTCAGTTTATTCAGATTTCTGCAGGTGAAGACAATAATTAATGTCCTACTGGGCTGCATTTCAAATAAGCACATTGTTTTTAAATTAGGCCATCCTTATTTGTAACTAACGTCTCAATAAAATCAATATGCTTATAAAAGCATATAAGCGTGTATATGGCATATTTTTTTCAAAGAAGTCCATTTAAATTATGTATATAAACTAGCCCTTTTTAAAAAATATTACTTGACTTATTAATATAGTATACAAGATTTCCACCTTCTGAGTCAGATAACACTGCTTCTGCAACTGCTTGCAACTAACGATGGAGCTAAACAGAAATGAGGCAACTGCACTCAGTAACCACTCAGAAAGGAATGCCAACTGCAGTAGTCCCCGCTGTTTCCCAGAACAATTAGCATATTTTGTTTATGAAGCACGTTAGTCAGAAGACACTTTTGAACTTTGAGCTCCAATAAAAAATGTTGTTTAACACTCTAAAGACTCTATATAGTTTTGTTGTATTTGAATTTCTAAATCAAGGGGCTTTAGGCGTTGGAATTTATCATCTTTGGCTTTGAATTCTGATGTTCCTGCCTGCAAGCAAACTTCTGTAAACCCCATTTTCCTTATCTGTAAAATATACATAGTGATATCCATCACTTAGGGATATTCTAGGGATTAACTGATAAAGTTTTGTGATTTAGGATCTGCCAGGATTAGTTATCTTTCCCCTCTGAACGTAGCATTAATTATGTGTTTGGATGTAAGAGAAAACCAGAGCAGTAGTGGCTTAAGCAAGTTTTTGTTTCATTTTTGGCATAAACAAAGTTTTTATTTTATTTTTTCTTTTTCCTGCTAACAAGGAAGTACAGAGATGTGCAGCCTAGAATACAACTGGGCACCTTGTGCCTAGCTTGCTGTCATCCTAGGGTGAGGCTCCTGTTCTTGTAGGCCTCAGAGGCCTGTTGCATCTCAGGGCTTTGAGTCTGTTGGTACCACACGAAGCTTTGTCTCTTAGTTGGGACAGGGTTCTTCCCCAGGGACTTTGGTCTGTCTGTTTTTGGCCAGAACTGGGTCACCTCCAGCTACAGGAGAGTTTGGGGAATCAAAGACTTTTAGTTGGGCGGATTGCTACTCTGAGCAAATTTAGAATTCTTTTGTTACTAAAAGAGAGAGGATGGCTACTGGATAGGCAACTCATGTGCCCTCCTCACTTTATTACTTCAGTTCTTTGAATCCAAATGAATTGGAAATTTGAAAATTTCCAGTTCAGGAAAATTCACGGACTGAGGCCAGTGTCCTCCCTTCTGTCTCACATACCCATCACCTTGTTCTACACCAAGTGACATGAACAAACAATATCGGGATATAACCTCCACCAACCTCAGACATCAGCCTAAAGATGGGTCTCCAAACTGGCCTTGGTACCTTGGTAACTGGACATTGAAGACAACAGCAGGATTTTTCCATGCCCTTTTCTCCGAGTCTTAACAGGCTTGGGTCACCCTAAGAGGAAGTGGTCCTTTTTAACCTTTCCTGCATCAGAGAGTGTGGGTCTATGGAAAAATGTAGTTAGATTCCATTCCGATTTTTTCTTTGACTTTTTGGATAGACACAAAGACAACTTGCTAAATAATGAAAAAAGTCACGATTATTGATATTGTGGGGATTCCCTGGTGGCTCAGTAGTAAGGAATCTGCCTGCCAATGCAGGAGATGTGAGTTCGATCCCTAGGTTGGGAAGAGCCCCTGGAGGAGGAAATGGCAACCCACTCCAGTATTCTTGCCTGGGAAATCCATGGACAGAGGAACCTGGTGGGTTACAGTCCATGGGGTTGCAAAAGAGTTGGACCTGACTTAGTGATTAAACAATAACAACAGTTAATACTATCAGTTTGCATAAGAAGGATAAAAATTATCACATGGTAAATATTGGGTTGGCCAAAAAGTTCACTTGAATTTTTCCACAACATCTTATAGAAGAACTTTAATCAACTTTTCAGCCAAACCAATACAAGAAAGTTTTCAGAAAGTGGGGACATTCTTGAGAATATCCCATAATGCCAGATAAAGACTTGGTATCATGCTTGGCACATAGTGAATAATGCTGCCATTGGGGTTAAAACCTATAGTTTGTCATAGGCAAGAATTGTTCATATGTTTTGAATGACTAGACTTAAACTTCCTAGAGTTTAAGTTGTTTTTTATAGTGTTTGCTTAAATTATATGAAAAAATATAGCTTCCAAGTGTCTTAATATATTACCTTTCAGTGTATATGTTAAACTCTATTTATAACCCAATTGATAAACGGTTTCTATTATTTACATAGATGTAAATGGTCTCACAGTTATGGCATTAAGAACTTAATTTAGTGATCAATTATTCCCTGATAGCTCAGTTGGTAAAGAATCCACTTGCAATGCAGGAAACCCTGATTCGATTCCAGGGTCAGGAAGATCCTCTGGAGAGGGGATAGGCTACCCACTTCAGTCTTCTTGGGCTTCCCTTGTGGCTCAGCTGGTAAAGAATCCACCTGCAATGTGGGAGACCTGGGTTCGATCCCTGGGTTGGGAAGATCCCCTGGAGAAGGGAAAGGCTACCCACCCCAGTATTCTGGCCTGGAGAAGTCCATGGACTGTATAGTCCATGGGGTCGCAAAGAGTTGGACACGACTGAGCGACTTTCACTAATATTGAGAGGATACCATTGTTCATTTCTCTGCTAACCATCACCCGATAGGTTTGTTCACTTGATTCCTTCTCTTTTCCTCTCTCCTTACTGGCTGTATTTCTATTTGTAATTCTTATGGACATCATTCAATACTATTAGCACTTTTAAAGGAAATCCATAGACCATTTTTTCCTAAGATGAATAAAGATATTTATGATAAACTTTAACTGTGTTATGTATAAGCCTTGTAAATTCCTTGGGATTGAGACCAAGTTTCATAGTGGTAGGTGTTCAGCACACATGCTGTGTCTTTGTGATGATGGATTCACTCTGACTTGACGGCCAAGTCTTATCATAAGAAACGCTGTTTTAGAATTGGTCCCATGTTTGGCACTGTTGGGAGGATAAAGGTCTACAACAGAAGAATTTTAGTCATACATTTTTAAAGGATACCGTAAATTAGAATTGACTACAGATGGCCAGGTGCCACATTTAAGAATAAGATCGCCAGGGCATAGAAAAAATTTAGTGCTGAACATTCTATATTACAAATGCAGTCATAGCCTGGGGGAATTAAGGTTATAGCAGTTTCTGAGCAATAAGTAAATAAATAAATAAATGGGGTTGTTAAATATGAGTACCAGGTGGCACTGATTTCTGAATTATTTGTACCACGTTCATCCTTATGTAAATCATAAAATAGGCTGGCTACTGACCAGAACCTGCAGCTGTGTAGAGGAGACATCTTTGTACACGTACCAGAAAACAAACACTTATGATAGGCTCAAAGTCTGTTACAGTTTTGTACGTGAAAGAAGAAATAAAATTGTTGATGTCATAGGCCTGGAGCCAAAAATGTTGACAAAGATCTACCTAGCTAGGGCTATAAGCATAGTTCCTAAGAACTGTATTAAGTTTTTAAAAATAGCCAGTTAACTAAAAAAAAATTTGTTTTGGAATATAGTTGATTTACAATGCTGTGTTTGTTTCTGTTGTACAGCAAGGTGAATCAGTTGTATGTAAACATGTATCCACCTTTTTTAAGATTCTTATCCCGTATAAGTCATTATAAAATATTGAATAGACATAGGCCTGGAGCCAAAAATGTTGACAAAGATCTACCTAGCTAGGGCTATAAACATAGTTCCTAAGAACTGTATTAAGTTTTTAAAAATAGCCAGTTAACTAAAAAAAAATTTTTTTTGGAATATAGTTGATTTACAATGCTGTGTTTGTTTCTGTTGTACAGCAAGGTGAATTAGTTGTATGTAAACATGTATCCACCTTTGTTAAGATTCTTATCCCGTATAAGTCATTATAAAATATTGAATAGAGTTCTCTGTGCTATTTAGTAGGTTCTTATAAATTATCTATTCAGAAATGGTAGGGACCTAACAGAAGCAGAAGATATTAAGAAGAGGTGGCGAGAATACACAGAAGAACTACACAAAAAAGACCTTCACGACCCAGATAATCACGATGGTGTGATCACTCACCTAGAGCCAGACACCCTGGAATGGGAAGTCAAATGGGCCTTAGGAAGCATCACTACAAACAAAGCTAATAGAGGTGATGGAATTCCAGTTGAGCTATTTCAANAAAGAGTGCCAACCAACCCATCCTAAAGGAGATCAGTCCTGGGTGTTCATTGGAAAGACTGATGTTGAAGCTGAAACTCCAATACTTTGGCAACCTGATGTGAAGAGCTCATTCTTTTGAAAAGACCCTGGTGCATGGAAAGATTGAGGGCAGGAGGAGAAGGGGATGACAGAGGGCGAGATGGTTGGATGGCATCAGCAACTCAATGGACACAGGTTTGGGTGGATTTTGGGAGCTGGCGATGGACAGGGAGGCCTGGCGTGCTGTGGTTCATGGGGTTGCAAAGAGTCGGACACGACTGAGTGACTGAACTGAACTGAACTGAACTACATAGTAATATGTATATGTCAATTCCAATCTCCCAGTTCACTCTTCCCTCTTTCCTCCCTGGTAACCGTAAACTTGTTTTTTACATCTGTGACTCAAGGCACTTAACTTTTAAAACAATCATTCGCTTTCATATTTCACATACAGCTTTCTTTATTCTTTCTAGTGTCTGAACACTTCCTCTCTGCCTATGATATTGACTGCAGTTTGGAAACCAAGAAGGAAGTCATTCAGTGCATGGGCTCCTTCCAGGATGGGGTAGCTGAGAAGTGTGTTGATTATTTCCAGAGATTCCGACGTTCTACCCATGTGACGCCCAAATCGTACCTCTCCTTTATTCGGAGCTACAAGTTCATATATGAAGAGAAGCATGCGGAGGTGCAAACTCTGGCCAACAGGTAAGTGTGAGGGTCGAATATGAAGTCATTGTAAAGCAGTGGCTCTCAACAGGGCCAAATTTGCTCCAAGGAGACATTTTGCAATGACTGGAGACATTTTTGTTTGTTAGAACTAGGGCGGGGGTATGAGGGGTGGTCGAGAGGTACTGCTGGGATCAAGAGTCAGAGGTCAGGGATATGCTAAATATCCTCACAGTGCACAGGACAATCCTCATCACATACAATTTTGCTGTTGCAACTCCCTGGACTGTAGACTGCCAGGTTCCTCTGTCCATAGGATTTCCCAGGCAAGAAGACTGGACTGGGTTGCCATTTCTTCCTCCAGGAGATCTTCCTGACTGAGGAACTAAACTTGCATCTCCTGCATTGGCAGGCAGATTCTTTACCACTGAGCCCCCTGGGAAGTCCTTGTGAGATTAATCCAGCCTCAAAAACCAATGGTGCTGAGACTGAGAAACCTTCCTTTCAAGTTTGTTCGAAGGGTCATTCCATGGTTGCTAGTGGCTTTATTCCTGCCCAATAAGATTAAATATTGCCAGGTTTTCTTGTGGCCTACCACTTTCTACAGTATTGGATGATAATAATAGAAACCTTGGGCTTGGACGAAAGCTGAGAATGCAGACATCCCCTCACACCTCCTCTCATCCCCTTCTTCCCACACGTTCTGAGTGTCTGAGATAGGAGAGTCTGCTTGATACATGTGTTCTCTGCACAGCAAATACCTTACTTCACTGAAATTTGTTCCCACCTTCCCAACTCTACTTTGCTCTTTTATGAACACTTATCTCTTCTGCCTGAATACAACCAAGAAGCAGCCAAGGTTGCTACCTAAGGGACCCCTGGCGGAGTGATTGGACTAAATGACTCTTAAGAACTCCTGTCTTTAAGATCACATTATTTTAGAGTCAGACAGGCAGCTGGTCCCTTCACGAGGCAGTTTGATAGCTTTAAATTGGTTTCTTTTCTTGATCCCCAATCTTCCTTCTTTTAATGTTATTGGTCTTGTTAGAAAAAAAGAAGTTATTTATTTACTTTCCTCCACGATAGGGTTTCAAGCAATTGAAGTCTGTTGTCATTTAGCTAAAGTTCATTAAGCGTGTTTCTTGCATGAGACAGATTCTTGACACTGTTATTCCTCATGTCATACAGGGTTTTTAGCAGACTCACTCTTTTCACACTTAGTCTATGAAGAACCAACATGTGACTTTAGTCTGGAATCAAGCCTAGACATTTACTCTTTTTGTCGAGCCCTCTTGAGTTTGCTATTGTATATACAGTATTCTTCAAATACGACCATTACTATCTACATCAGTAGACCAGTACTTAGAAAATGTGGCCAAGAACCACACGTGTTAACACTTCCCTCACCTTGGATTTTTAACTTCAGAATGAACACTGGATTGGAAAAGCTAAAAGAAGCTTCAGAGTCTGTTGCAGCTCTGAACAGAGAACTAGAAGTGAAAGAAAAGGAGCTCCAAGTGGCCAATGATAAAGCCGACATGGTGGGTAGACACTGACACATGAACCACATTCATTTTGAATTCCCAATTCATAAATGTTAATACTGTACACTTCTTCTCTAACTTGTAACCATGGAGGTGCAAATTACTTATTTCCATTATAATACCATATATACAATGATACTATGAATGAAATAGGTAACTAATGAGAACCTACTGTATAGCACAGGAAACTCAATGCTCTGTGAAGATCTAGATGGGAAAGAAATCCAAAAAAGCTGGGATGTTTGGATACATACAGCTGATTCACTTTTCTGTACAGGAGAAACTAATGCAACATTGTAAAGCAACTATACTCCAATAGAAATTTTTTAAAAAAAATTCTGGCTTTCTGAGCCCCATTGCTGATACATTTTTGAAAGATTTTTATGATGGTTTTGTTCTGTTTTGTGCATTTTTCAAAAAGTACCATACTCTTAATTCTTTAAAAAATTATTTTTACTTAATATAAATTTATTTATTTATTTTAATTGGAGGTTAATTACTTTACAATATTGTATTGGTTTTGCCATACATCCACATGAATCCACCACAGGTATACACGTGTTTGCCATCCTGAACCCCCCTCCCTCCTCCCTCCCCGTACCATCCCTCTGGGTCGTCTCTTAATTCTATGTATGAAAAATGGTGTAAATGGACAAAATTGACAAATCCAGGCAAAAATGTGCATTTGGAGCTGGGTGATTTTGATGTACTTTTCTTGGTTTTATATTGAATTAGGTCTTAAAAGAAGTGACAGTGAAAGCCTGTCTCTTATACACATCTAGATGTGTATAAGAGACNGCCACAGGTATACACGTGTTTGCCATCCTGAACCCCCCTCCCTCCTCCCTCCCCGTACCATCCCTCTGGGTCGTCTCTTAATTCTATGTATGAAAAATGGTGTAAATGGACAAAATTGACAAATCCAGGCAAAAATGTGCATTTGGAGCTGGGTGATTTTGATGTACTTTTCTTGGTTTTATATTGAATTAGGTCTTAAAAGAAGTGACAGTGAAAGCACAGGCTGCTGAAAAGGTCAAAGCTGAGGTCCAGAAGGTGAAGGACAAAGCCCAGGCCATTGTCGACAGCATCTCTAAAGATAAAGCGATTGCTGAGGAAAAACTGGAAGCAGCAAAGCCAGCATTAGAAGAAGCAGAAGCAGCCTTGCAGGTACATCTTTGCAAAATAACAGATGCCGTCTTCTAGGGCCTCGGAGGAAGATTAGGCAGAAAAGATGAATAACAACGAAGAAATGTTCTACTGCTTCAGACCAAAGCTCTCTTCACTGGAATGATTTCAAGTGATATTTTCTGCTTGGAGATGTTATTTGCTTTTTTTAGATATTGCAGGTGGCACTTCACATATTGTCTTCTCACTCACAAGTGATGGGCAGTGCCATGTAATAGTGGCCTGGGTGCCAGCTTCTCGTTTCAACTGTTACCAATAAGCTGTGTGACATTGGAAAAGTCACACAAAATTTCTAAAATATTTTTTTCACTCATTCATTGAGGGTGTTAGAGTAGGTTAGTAAGATACAGCTTTCTTTGAGTGTACATATAAATTATCCAAACAAAGGACTACTGATCTAGTGCTACGCATTAAAGTCAGGCTTTAACCAGGCTTCCAACACAATGCATGCAGTTATGTGGCAGTATCATAAATGATGAAATTAGAAACGAGGTTGGATTCTGGGAAAATATGTTGAATCTAGTGAAGTAGGCCATATCTTCAAGGGCTGGCCCTTTTTGAGATTGGTCTAATTTGAGATGTTTTGGACTCGAGTTATTGTTTTTACTGTTTTGTCCCTGGTGGTCCAGTGGTTAACATTCTGGTCCAGTGGTTAACTTTCTGCACTTCCAGTGCAGTGGGTGTGGTTCAATCCCTGGTCAGGGGAATTAAATCCTTAGTCTACTCATCTATTGTCCTATGTTATTGACTCTTGGCTTAGAAAGTGGCTGGAGAAATGGAACACTGCTGGCCTGTCCATTGCTAATTCAAGTTATATAACCTCAATTGAACTTGCATCATTATGTGATGTAGTTATGATTTTTTGCTACCTTCTTAGCACACTTCCTGAAAACACTTATAAATTTTTTTGATCCACGTTAAGTCTAAGCTTTCTGAGTCAGTATACAACATATTGTAGAAGAGAATTTTTACTCTTTAGAGACAATGAAGATGTTGCCTTCCTTTCTTATCTTTCCAAAGTTTCACACCATTCTTACAGCTGATGTATCTTTCCTTACTGTTTCTTCATTCCTTCTTGCACTGGCTAAACTGTCCTCCTTAATTCATGATGTCTTCCAGGGTCCTTAGCCTCTCAGATTGGTGGATATCTCATCTTCCCCAGTCCCACTTTTAAAAGATCAATTTATGAAGTTGTGATTGATATATAAAAAGCCACATATATTTAATATGTATAGCTCTGTGAGTCTGGGATGAGTGCACACCTATGAAGCCATCACCACCTTCAAGGCCATAGACACATCCATCAACTCCCCAAATTTCCTCCTGCTCCCTTTATTATTGTTTTTTTTTCTTTAAAGTTTTTATTTATCTATTTTTATTGGAGTATAGTTGCTTTACAGTTTATGTTAGTTTCTATTTCACAGTAAATGAATCAGCCACAAATTTACATATATAAGCCCCCGCTTTGGACCTCCTTCCCATTTAGGTCACCACAGAGCATTAAGCAGAGTTCCCTGTGCTATACAGTAGGTTCTCACTAGTTATCTATTTGTCAATAGTATATGAGTGTCAATCCTAATCTCTCAATTCCTCCCACCCTTCCTTTCCCCTTGGTATCCACACATTCGTTCTCTAGCTCTGTGTCTCTATTTCTGCTTTGCACATAAGATCACCTATACCATTTTTTTTAGATTCCACATATATGCATTAATATATGATCTTTGCGTTTCTTTTTCTGACTTACCTCATCTATATATGACACTCTCTAGGTCCATTTGCATCTCTACAAATGACCTGGTGTCATTCCTTTTCATGGCTGAGNTTTTTTAGATTCCACATATATGCATTAATATATGATCTTTGCGTTTCTTTTTCTGACTTACCTCATCTATATATGACACTCTCTAGGTCCATTTGCATCTCTACAAATGACCTGGTGTCATTCCTTTTCATGGCTGAGTGGTATCCCACTGTGTGTGTGTACCATATCTTCTTTATCCCTTCCTCTGCTGATAGACATTTAGGTAGTTTCCATGTCCTGGCTACTGCAAATAGTGCTGTTATGAACATTGGAGTGCATGTTTCTCTTTGATTATGATTTCCTCTGGCTTTGTGCCCAGTAGTGGGATTACTGGATCATAGGGTAATTCTGTTTTTCTTATTACTATTTTTTTTTGATAAGAACACGACTTAAGATCTACCCATTAACAAATTTCAAGTATACAATAAAGTATTGATAACTGTGGGCACTGTGCTGTAGAGTAGATCTCTAGAATTTATCTAAAACTTTTTACATCATCACCTTCCATTTCCTTCTTCCTTCAGCTCCTGGCAACAGCATTCTACTCTCTGCTGCTATGAGTTTATCTGAGATTCCACATATAAATGAGATCATGCAACATTTTTCTTTCATGTTTAGCTTATCTCACTTGACAAAATATGTTCCAGGTCCATCCATACTGTTACACATGGCAGAATTTCCATTATCGATGCCTGAATAATATTCCATTGGATGTAAATACCACATTTTCTTTATCCATTTGTCCATCAATGGACATTTACATTGCTTCCATGTCTTGGCTGTTGTGAATAATACTGCAGCAAACATAAGGGTGCAGATATCTCTTTAAGATCCTGAACATATCCTCCCCCTGCCCATTTTAAGACACTCTGGCTCCACTGAGAGTCTTTGATCAATAGAGAGAAGACAAGGATACTGTAAAGAAACTTCTAAACCTTTATTGGACTTGTGATACTAACAGCATCATAGGAACAGAGCATGTGGCATCTCAGTTCTTACAGGTCTACATTTTCATAAGATTTTAAAAGCCTGACATGTTTTTTAATATTATAAAATATTTTCCAATATCCTCCTAATTTAGTACTCTCTACCACTACAATATTCAGCAATACCATCAATGCAGAAATGTCTGGGAATAGGGGCAAGGTGATTGGGATATCTAGGGGAGGTTTTTGAAAATTTCCTTCACTGGTTCTGTTTTCATTTTATTGCCTCCTTGTAAGTTTTGAAATCTGCTAATACCAATTCACACTAAGAAAATTCCAGGTACATTCAAACTCTGTCTTGGCATCAGCCATGTAAACCTACAAAACAAATAAAGTAACAGCAAAGAATGTGTCTATTCTTATCCCAATGCTAATCTGACCTGACTGCTTTGTATAATTATATATATATATATGCACACACACACACACACATATGTATAGTCATATTGCTTTGCCTGTAGAAGAAAGAGGAATCTAATGTTTAGCGGAAATAGGTTGAACTTCAGCTATACCCTCACCCCCAATTCATTTTACCTGGGTCCCCAACATAATTGAGTCCTAGTCTGTTTGAGATTTCCCCCTTTTAAAGCTAAAGGGTAAATAAATAGGACCTAATCAAACTTATAAGCCTTTGCACAGCAAAGCAAGGCATAAACAAAATGAAAAGACAGCCCACAGACACTGAGAAAATATTTGCAAAAGGGTTAATTTCCAAAATATACAAATAACTCATACAACTCAATTAAAAAAAAAAAACAAAACAAAACAAAAAGTGAGCACAAGATCTAAATAGACATTTCTCCAAAGAAGACATACAAATGGCCAACAGACACATGGAAAGATGACCAACATTACTAATTATTAGAGAAATTAAATCAAAACTGCAATGAGATATCACTTCACACCAGTCAGAATAGCCATCAGCAAAAAGTCTTACAAATAATAAATGCTGGAGAGGGTGTGGGAAAGAAGGAGCCCTCCCACACTGTTGGTGAAAATATAAATTGGTACAGCTTCTATGGAGAACAATGTGCAGGTCCCTGAAGCATTAAAAACAGAGCTACCATGTGGTCCTGCAGTCTCACTTCTGGGCATACATCCAGAGAAAACTATCATTTGAAAGGATACATGCATCTCAGTTTTCACCGAAGCACTGTTTACAATAGCCAAGACATGGGAGCAACCTAAATGTCCATCAACAGATAAGCGGATAAAGAAGATGTGGTACATATATACAATGGAACATTATTCAGCCATGAAAAGAATGAAATATGCTATTTGCAACAACATGGATGGACCTACCTAGAGATTATCATATTAAGTGAAATAAGTTGTAAAGAGAAAGACAGATACCACGTGGTATCATTTATATGTGGATACAAATGAACTTATCTATGAAACAGAAATAGACACAGAGAACAGACTTGTGGTTGCTAAAATGCTGGGGGAAGGGTTGGATTGGGAGTTTAGGATTAGAAGATACAAACTATTGTGTATATATATATATAT
>SJYX01015115.1:41444-95955 GCA_006410675.1 Oreotragus oreotragus | reverse complement strand
AAAAAGTGAGCACAAGATCTAAATAGACATTTCTCCAAAGAAGACATACAAATGGCCAACAGACACATGGAAAGATGACCAACATTACTAATTATTAGAGAAATTAAATCAAAACTGCAATGAGATATCACTTCACACCAGTCAGAATAGCCATCAGCAAAAAGTCTTACAAATAATAAATGCTGGAGAGGGTGTGGGAAAGAAGGAGCCCTCCCACACTGTTGGTGAAAATGTAAATTGGTACAGCTTCTATGGAGAACAATGTGCAGGTCCCTGAAGCATTAAAAACAGAGCTACCATGTGGTCCTGCAGTCTCACTTCTGGGCATACATCCAGAGAAAACTATCATTTGAAAGGATACATGCATCTCAGTTTTCACTGAAGCACTGTTTACAATAGCCAAGACATGGGAGCAACCTAAATGTCCATCAACAGATAAGCGGATAAAGAAGATGTGGTACATATATACAATGGAACATTATTCAGCCATGAAAAGAATGAAATATGCTATTTGCAACAACATGGATGGACCTACCTAGAGATTATCATATTAAGTGAAATAAGTTGTAAAGAGAAAGACAGATACCACGTGGTATCATTTATATGTGGATACAAATGAACTTATCTATGAAACAGAAATAGACACAGAGAACAGACTTGTGGTTGCTAAAATGCTGGGGGAAGGGTTGGATTGGGAGTTTAGGATTAGAAGATACAAACTATTGTGTATATATATATATATATATATATGTATATATATATATGTATATATATATGTATATATATATATATCTGAATCACTATACACCTGAAACTAATACATTGTAAATCAACTATACTTCGATAAAATAAATTTTAAAACAAACAAAAGCTAAAGTGAAATAAGCATGTCAGACTCTCTTATATCCACTTTAATTTGATGCTGCTTTCCCTATTGGCAGCTATTATGTTTTTCTCTTTTCTCTTTTATAGCCAAATATCTCACATTAAGGTCTGTCTGCTAGTTCCAGTTTTTTTTTTAACCACAAATTCTCCTTCACTTCCAGCTGTCTAGAATTCACAAATGCTAGTGTGCTGAAACAAGCCTTTTCAAAGTAGATAGTTACCTTTCCAGTTACCAGGTTCAGTGGTTTTCTTTTCTTCTTATCTTCCCCAAAATTCTCAGAGGAAAGATCATTAGCTTTGATATGAAGTTCATGGGGTACCTTCCTTTGACAGGAGGATTGCAAATGGAAATCAGATGGAAGGTCTGAAATGCCTAGAAGGAATGAAGGTGCTGTATGTCCTAGAAATAGGACAATATCAGATGCTTATTTTTGTGTTTCCAATGCTTATTCCATTGATAGAACTAATAGAACAATTATTATTGACCACAACAGGTCTATGTGACTGTTAAGTAATTTACTGTATAAGAATCTTTGTATGGAACAGAACTTTTCTAAGAGCTGAGTGAAATTCCTGTTGCTCATGTTCCATCATCTAAAGGTCAGTTTCCAGCTAAGAAACCTCTGATTATGCCACTGGCAGCCCCGCGGCTACCCGCTGGTGTCGGTCCACGGTGACGAGCTGTAAGAGAGAGAGTCAGATTCTTGACCTACTTAACTAATGAGTAGAAAGAGCGCCGCAAGTCCTGGAGTTTCCCTGGTTGAGAATCCCTGGACTCTGCTTTAGAGCTGATGATTCTTTTCCTTTCAGATGGCTTCCTTTTCTGACACTAAGTGGCTGTTACAATTTTAGAGAAGTCACAGCTCCTTATCAGCTGGCGGACATGTCTCCTGCTGTGTCTACTCTAGCTGTCACTTTGAATTGTAAAAATTTGAACATGTGGGGATGTGTGTTTCTTTGGGATTAAATATGCTTCCAGCCCTCATGAATGCGTCGAACTTAAAAATGCTTGCGCTCCTTTGTTGAAGTACAGTAAGTCCCCTACATATATATGAATGTTTTAAGTTGCGAACATGGATTCTATCAGGGTCAGACTTGAGTGAAACCCCGCCTTGCCCTCTGTCTCCTCTCGCTGACTGTCCTTCAGCTCTACCATCTCCCACCCCTTCTCCTTCCTCTGGTCATTGACTCTTCTTGCCTGTTCACTCTATGCCAGCCCCTGTGTGCCAGCTGTGGTCCTGTGGTACTGTGTACTGTAGGATTAAAAGTGTTTTCTATCTGTTTGCTTTTTATGTATTATTTGTGGGAAAAGTATTATAAACCTATTACGGTACCGTACTATGTCACTGATCGGGTACCCAGGCTAACTTTGTTGGACTCACGAACAAATTGGACTTACAGATGTGCTCGCAGAATGGAACTCGCTCATAGGTAGGGGACTTCCTGTAGCGGTCTTTGGAGAGTAAATGTTTGTTTCCACTTTTCATGTCTTGAGACTGGATGATAACCCCCTCTCCTCCCCAGACCATCAAGCCTTCCGACATTGCTACTGTCCGCACGCTGGGCCGACCCCCTCATCTCATCATGAGGATCATGGATTGTGTGCTGCTGCTGTTTCAGAGGAAAGTCAATGCAGTGAAAATTGACCTGGAGAAAAGCTGCACAGTTCCTTCCTGGCAGGAATCTTTGAAACTGATGACGGCAGGAAACTTTCTACAGAGTTTGCAGGTTGGTAGTTCAGTCATGGTGGGCCAAGAGGGGACTCAGACTTCACTGGAGTGTCTGCACCCTTTAACGGAAGATGGATCTGCACGCGTATCTTTAAACTTGCTGGTTTTCATCTTTACTGGGGTATAACTGACAAATAAAAATGTATTATAATGAAGATGTATGACCTGACGTCTTGACGTTTGTATTGATGCATTGTGAAATGCTTTCACCATAGTCCATCCATTTGTTGTTGTTCAGTCACTCAGTGGTGTCTGACTCTGCGACCTCATGGATGGCGGCACACCAGGTTTCCCTGTCCTTCACTGTCTCCTGGAGTTTGCTCAAACTCATGCCCATTGAGTTGATGATGCCATTCAACTATCTCATCCTCTGGGTTTAATCCATCCATTAAATCCAATAAATATCCAATTAAATATCTATCACCTCGCATAGTTACCATTTTTCCTTTTTTTTTTTTTGGTGGTGAGAACACTTAAGATCTAGTCTTCCAGCAAATTTCAAGTATATAATACAGTATTGTTAACTATATTCACATTGCTGTATGTTAGATCCCCAGGACCTTCTCATCTTGTGTAACTGACACTTTGACCCTTGACCTTTGACCCATCTTCCCCTTTCTCCTCCCCCCAGTCCCTAGCTACCACCGTTCTACTCTCTGCTTCTGTGACTCTATTTTAAATTCCACGTATAAATGATAATAGGCAGTATTTGTATTTCTCTGTCTGACTTATTTCACTTAGCATATGCCCTCCAGGTCTGTCCATGTTGTTATAAATGGCAGAATTTCTTTTTTTTAAGTCTGAGTAATATTCTTTATATATATTTAAAATTTGTAATTATCTTCTCAGATCAGAAGTTTCTCTTTCAAATATAAGAAATTATAAGCATTAGAGCTTTAGAGTTTCTTTATATGTAAAATATGAGTAATTTGCCATCTATATGTTTGCAAATATCTTCTTTCACTCTCTGCCTTAGTTGTTCAGTCCAGTAATTGTGTCTTGCGGTAAGCAGATGTTCTTGTTTATTATAGTCCAGTTTATCAATATTTTCCTTAATAGTGCTTTCTGTGTTTTGTTTAGTAAATCTTTGCCTGTCTGTAGGGTAGAATAAATGCATCTATCTTTTCTTCTAGAAGTTTTGTTGTTTTATCTTTAATATTTAGATCTTGAGACAACTGATTGGGATTCCCAAGCCCCATCCATACCCCACATAGTAACTTCAGCACTGTCTTTCATTCAGTTTTTATTTAAAAATTTTTTTCATAGTTTCTTTTTAAAAGTTTAATTTTTATTGAAGGATAATTACTTTATAATATTATGATGATTTCTGCCATACATCCACATGAATCAGCCATAGGTATACATATATCCCTTCCCTCTTAAGTCTCGCTACCACCTCCCTCCCCATCCCACCCCTCTAAGTTGTCACAGAGCACCAGCTTTGGGTTGCCTGTGTCATACAGTAGATTACCAGTGTCTATCTATGGTAATATATATGCTTCAATGCTACTCTCTCAAATCATCCCACCTTCTCTCTCCCTACTGTGTTCAAAAGTCTGTAGATAGGTTCATCAGTACCATCTTTCTAGATTCAATATACATATGTTAATATGCAATATTTGTCTTTCTCTTCCTAACTTACTTCACTTTGTATAATAGGCTTTAGGTTCGTCCACCTCATTAGAACTGACTCAAATGCATTCCTTTTTACAGCTGAGAAATATTCCACTGTGTACATGTACCACAACTTCTTTATCCATTTATCTGTTGATGAACATCTAGGTTTCTTCCATGTCCTAACTATTGTAAATAGTGCTGCTGTGAACACTGGGGTATATGTCTTTTTCAGTTTCATTCAGTTTTTGATTCAGTGTTGCCCATGTGGCTACTGTGGCCAGGGCATCTTGTGAGGCCTTTTACAGCAGCTCTAACAAGAAGTAGCTTCGGAAATCAGTGGGTTATACAGACTTGTTTCAGATAATTGAAATATGAGCCTCTGAGATGTAAGTGCCCTGTGAGGGAATAGCTTGCTATTTGGGTGGACAGTGGGGGTGGCGATTAATCTGATTATGAGTGTGTGAAAGAGCCGTGGTGGTAGTGGATGGGGCTCAAAAAATACTCACCGAAAAATGTGGCAGTGCATTGGACTTGCCTTATATACCTGCTGCAGAGCCACTGTTCTTGGAAGCTACTTTGCTCTTTGCCTTCTGTTACCACCATCCTTCCAATTGCTCCCAAATATTCTTCTGGCTTCACTATTTTTTAAGTCTCACAAAAGAAACTTGCATTTGTAAGGAGGTCTGAATAAAGGTGAGCTTTGCTCTGTGCTATGTATGTTCTGTGCAAACTTATTTCTGTGAATTATTTAGGTGCTACATTTCTTTCTACTTGGAAAAAATTTAAGTATCTTCATTGAGATTATCAAATGCCATTTTTAAAAGATCCAGTTCCACTGGTTAGTCAGTCTTCTCTTTTAATGCAAGAAGTTACTCTTAATCCATTTCTGTTACTATTTTAAAATTTTATCCCTCCAGAAGAGAAAAAGTTCTCTCATAATCTTGATAGTTCAGTGATTAAAAATTAATTCATCACCTTGAAGGCTTAATGTCCAACTGATTTTTGTCACATTTCAGGTGAGTTTAATAGAACCTCTCTGTGAATGTGTTAAGCATTTGGTTGCTGCTAAATGCTAAATATTTATGTCTAAATATATACATTTTACATATCTACTTTATTTGCAATGCTAAATATATGTATCATTTTATTTGCCTAATATCCTGAAATATCGACAAGATATTCATCCATTCTTGGATTTAACCATTCGTTTCAGTGGTATCATGAGCATAATGTGATTATGACTTAATGGACAAAGGCATTTTAACTTTATTTCACTCCATTCTTCCACAGCAATTCCCAAAAGACACAATCAATGAAGAAGTGATAGAATTTTTGAGTCCTTACTTCGAAATGGCAGACTACCACATCGAAACCGCTAAACGAGTGTGTGGGAATGTAGCGGGTCTTTGTTCCTGGACCAAGGCCATGGCCTCCTTCTTTTCCATAAACAGAGAGGTGTTGCCTCTGAAGGTAAGCTTCCTTGGTGGGGCTTCAGGATGTGTGCCAGCAGGGGGTCTCTGGGTCAACAGGGCTTGTCTTTCCTGCAGCAAAGGAGTCTCCGGTGTTGTTAGTCTCAAGTCTGTGATAAGAGCTGGTGCTGGACTGGCCAAGCATAGCATGTTTCTTTCTTCTCTGTAATCCTCCTGCCATTGGAATTGTATGGGCCTTCAGCATGGACTCTACAAGGATACTAAGTCCACTGTGGGCTGCTGGACATTTCCCCCTCACCCCCCCAATATTAACTTGAGAAAAAGAAGCACACAAAACTATAGCACAGGATCCACCAGTATTGTCCAAGATCTCTTGCCAGGGAGTCCTGTGAATGGGGTGAGGTGGACACAGCCACTGGTGGTTGGACTTGGCTTCAGAGGTGACACAGTATTCCCTCTCCCTTTGATCCTCAGGAAAGAGACTGACTAGCATCCTTTATTTAATGTGGGCTGACAATATGCTATTGTCCAAGATCTCTTGCCAGGGAGTCCTGTGAATGGGGTGAGGTGGACACAGCCACTGGTGGTTGGACTTGGCTTCAGAGGTGACACAGTATTCCCTCTCCCTTTGATCCTCAGGAAAGAGACTGACTAGCATCCTTTATTTAATGTGGGCTGACAATATGCCACTGTTTCTCTTTGAGTTATTGAATTTCTCAGCGTTATTTGTCCATGTCTCCATATCATTCAGTGACAGTCTTTAGCAGATGGAGAGGCAAGTACATGTTTTGAGAATGAAATATTAATGCCTCAAAAATCACACCTAATGGTTTGGTTGATTATTTTGCTTTCGTACAAGTCTGATCTCTTTCAACCATCAACTAAAATCCTCTTATACTTACAAACTACATGAGGAACTTAATAATCATGCTAAAAATAATCATGAATAAAAAGAAGATAGGGAGAAAGTTTCAAGTTCCATTTTATTTTCTCATTATTACCATACCCAGAGCATTTAGTCAGTGGGGAGTCCCTGGAGGTCTTAGGGCAACTTAAAACAGAAGGGATTCATTTGGCTTAGAGATTTTTAGAGCAAATAGTTGATGTCATGCTGTCAGGTATATGGATTCAGGACCATTGAAGACTCCAGTTGGCTATTTTGATACTGACTGAACCACTGAATCCAGTGAAAAGTATAGAGCATCCTTTGCAAATTTTTCCAGTGGGTAAGCATACATAAGTGTCTCCAAGGGAATTAGAGTTGAATTCACAAGGGGGAGTTTTTATTTTGTTGTAATTACTAGAAATAAAATGAGTTAAAATCAGTACAAAATAATGGACATTCTAAACAAGGCTTATGCAAGAACAACATTTTCCCCATTATATTTGGTACAATTCAGGCTCCATCCAGTCCCAGGACAACGAAAGTCCTACAGTAGGAACTGAAGGGAACACCAGGAGGGAGAGCCTTCTAGTTGTAGCTGGAACCTATGTTTCTCTTCTGAGAAGTCTGTTCAGGGGGTGCCCTCCTGTGTTCTTAGTAGCATCCAGCATCCAGAAGTCTTTATTTTGTCAGGTCCCTCCTAATTGCCATTGTCATAAAAATAAACATAGTTACATAGATCCTACATGTTCATTGCTTAGAGAGAAGTAGAAGACAAAGAAAGCGTAGTCTCATTGGGCAACTCTGCTCAGTATATTAAGAAATACAGACCAAAAGGTCTAACTTCACTGATTTCTCGTTTCCCAAGTGAAGAGTTTGAGGACACTCCTTTGACTCCAGTGGGGACTTCTTCATCACTCATTAGTGATGGAGACACTGAGGGACTCTTCTTTCATCTTAGATAGGCCAAGTGACTCTAATAGTGGATAAACTTAAACAAATATTGATGACAAGAACCGCGATTTAAATTCTGTTCAATTTCATTCTAATGAGACTTCTCCTTAGAAACTCTGTGAAAACTAATAAATATGAGTTCACATAAACAGAACATTGCAACAGTAGAGCCTTAAATATTGAACATAGATAATAATGCTATTATTTATGGAGGGACTCCCCTGGTGATCTAGTGGTTAAGACTTCGCCTTCCAATGCAGGAGTGTGGGTTCCATCCCTGCTCAGGGAGCAGAGATCCCACATGCCTTGATGCCAAAAAACCAAAACATAAAACAGAAGCCAGGTTGTAATAAATTCAATAAAGACTTTAAAAATGGCCCATATCAAAAAGATCTTTAGATGAGTGATATTAATATATTATTACCTATTAAACTCTTGTTATAGACCAGGTCCCAGACTTGGGTTTTTACATACTATCGTATTTAACACACACGCAACACAGTCTCATAAATTTTAGCAGGTAGTTTTTCAATATCTTAACGGAGAAACTGAGGCTCATTGAGTTTAAGTAATCTTAATAGAGTCCTACAGCTCCTAATGTGAGTAGCTGGGTTGAAAGATTTTTATACCCTTTGATTATATCCTTTGAGTACTTCATTAAAAAGATTATTATTTTTTTTTCTGAGGAAAGTCCTTGAAAATATCCAAAATTTGGGGGACTGGATACTTTGACATTAGCGGGTGGCTTTATAGTAAGTTGACAGAGTGGTCTTGCTGTTCCTCCTTGTTTAAGTCATGGCAACAGATTGTTCTAAGAGCAGAGATGAGAAAAATGTTTCAAGAGTCAGAATATTTGTAAACTGTAATTTTTAAGCCATGCATTTGCTGTCATTGGTTCTAGTCATGGAACTAGATATTCCTTTAAAGAATTATTCTGCCAAAATTTGGGAACCTGGGGTTATCAGATAAGAAAATAACTTATCTCAAAAAAATATTTCTAAGATAATCTTTTCTTCTCAAACACCTCAGAAATAATATGATGCTTGTATTGGGTTTCCCCATCAAAGTCAGTTTTACCATTTTAAAAACTTAAAAGAGAGAATTTGCATTTAAAATTTTTTTCAAAAAAATTTAAATTCCTGTAAGCACAGACTATTTTCTACATCACCTTTTCCAAATATTGCTATTTCCCCTCCAATATTGCTTTTCATTATGTCTTTTGAGTCTAATTTAGCTTCCTTAAAACAAATATTTTTATTTGGTCACAGCTCAAGTATCAATTCTTTGCTTGAAAGCAAGTAATATATGAGAATTACAGGAATGCTGTCAAGCCCATCTCTACCCACGAACACCTAGATCTTTATAGTCAGTGATTAATTATGTTTCATTCTTTGTCTTGTTTTAACATCTTCATTAACAGTGATGAGCTCTCCTTGGCAGATGGTTCTAAATATTCAACTTTTCCCCTACAACTAAATATGAAAATAATCTGCAATTTGCATTTATGCATTTACTATTACAATGTTCGAGTTTAGGGACTGGCAAACTATGGTCCACAGGCCAAATCTAACTTACCACCTGTATTTGTACAGCTCATAGAGTTTTAAATTGAGTACTTAAGCAAAATTCTTGATTTTGCCTCTTGTCCCCCAAAGCTGAAAATATTTACTATCTGGAGTTTTATGAAAAAGTTTGCTGATTCTCTCTTAATGACTTATAACTGTCTGCTTACAAACATGTTAAGTTCACATGAAGACTTGGCCTTGATAATGTAATTTGAGAAGACTCTCAAAGAACAAAGAAAAGGTGTAGCATGGACTTCCCTGAGTTCGCAGATGCAACGTGCGGGATGCCTGGGTTACTGCCTGTCCCTTCATGCTGTGTATGTCCTATGCAGGCCAACCTGGCAGTGCAGGAGAACCGCTACGTGTTGGCCATGCAGGATCTGCAGAAGGCCCAGGCCGAGCTGGACGACAAGCAAGCGGAGCTGGACATGGTGCAGGCTGAGTACGAGCAGGCCATGACCGAAAAGCAGGTGACTGTCCTCTTGACACTGTGGTCAGCCCTTCATTCCTTCCTGCTTTCTCTCTCTAAGGGTTTGATTTCCAGCGGGGATTCATTTAAGTGAGGCACAATGCATACAAACATACATGCATGCACACGTATACACACAGCACATGCGCCTTCATCAGGTCCTGGAGTTTGTTTCCGGCAGACACCGAGGACCTTCGGTGAGAGGTCAGGATATTCAGCCAAAACAGAAGTCACTGCTGGAACATGGATGTTCTGGGTTTTCTTGTAAATTGTGATGAAAGCAGCATCTTGTGCAGCATTTTTTGATATGTTTTTCAAATTACATCCTCCCACTTTATCTCATTTAATCTTTAAACAATCTCTCAAGGTAGGCAGGGTAGATGTTTTTATAGTATTGTCATTTTAAAGAAGGGAACTTAGGGGACTTCCCTGGTGCTCCAGTGGCTAAGAATTTGTGCTTTCAATACAAGAAGCGTGGGTTCAGTCCCTGGTCAGGGAGTTAAGATCCCACACGGTGCGACAAAAAAAATTAAAGCAAAATGAAAATTTAAAAAAACAATAAGGAAAGGAACTTAGGTCCAGAAAGGACGAGAGAATGGTCCAGAATGACAAGAGAGATCTTGACCGTCTGATGCCTTTTCGGGCCTCTCTGCTGGACCAATCTGACTGCATGGCTGTGTCCCGGTCACAGAGGCCACCCACAGCCTTCTCCGCCTCTGCAAGTTTTGCACCTTTAGCACTCTTCAGAATCAAGCTTTGTATATTTCCTCTCCACTGAGCAGCAAGCTCTTTCATTGATTTATACTAACTCCAGTTCCACTGGGGCCTCCTTCATTCTGGAAATCAAGGCGGATGTAACATAAACGTAATGTAGCTTAAGCTTCATTTTCCCTCACTTGCACAGGCCCCATAAATGCTGAGTTTACTGGGAGCCATGGAGAGGTCTATGGGGAGAGTACTTTATTTAGATAAAATACCTGGAGATCCTAGGGGAAAGGAACCTGAATTCTTCACCATCAGGACTTTGTAGTGCTTTTTTCCCTGCTGATTCTCATTACATGTTCACTTGGCTGTTTTGTATTTGTGATAATTCTTTAATGATTTTCTTAAAGTGGTCCCCAGATTATGTAAGCATCTGTCCTCACAAAATCTCTATCCGCCTCCGATAAAGCCTACATTTGGAAAACAAGATCTAGCTTCTCTCTGTGCTCTCCTTGGCGATTTATTTTAGAACCTTTGCTGCTTTTCAGTTGTCACTTGGCTGGAGCGAGATTCCTACTCGGTTGGTCTGTCCCTTTACAGGGTCCCAATGAGCAAATTTAGATAAACATCAGTTGCACAATATGCAAGATGTATAGTATTCTCTGTTAAAGATAAGTCTCCTGAAAGCAAAATAAGAGCTTTATAGAAACTTTGGAGAAGTAATTATGTATCATCATTTGGATTTATTACTTATGGTCTATGGAATTCACTTATAATATCAAGAGAAAATTCACTTTGCAGTTTGAAAGTCTACTTTAGAAACTATGAGGAAGGCCTGTTAATTTCTACCATTTGGACACTCACATTGGGAAGCGCTGCTACATATAGTAAACATATTTTACAGCCTCATTTTATTATCTTTCAGTTTTAACAATTTTGCATTAGTTCACTCAGGTTCTTTTGTTTTTGAGTATCTGCTATTTGTTAGGTAAGCAATTATAAGGACCATGTAAGTACAGCTACTACAAAGCTATGGCTTTAACTTAAAAAATTGAATTTCAACAAATGTCGTGTATTTTTCATTAAGAAAACAAAATCTGGCCGTGTGCTGGCCTGGCGGGAAGTTGACCTTTAGTCATGGTGTTGTTGCTTCTTCCTCCACGGGGCTCCATGAAAGTCCAGGGTTACAGACTACAGGGAGGCGGGGGTGGGGTGGGTTTCAAGTCTGCAGTTCACGGTCATGACTAGTGACCTCATTACCCAGGTGTGCAGTCCCTGGAGGAGTGTGTGTCCTGCTGCTCTGTGCACTGGGCAGGGCTTTGTGGAGGGCCCACTTCCCCAGGGATCTGGTCACATTCTAGGGCATTGGGAGAGAGAGGGCTAGGAGCACTACCCATGGAAGCCAAGGAATTCTGCACTCGCCCCCAGCCAGGCTCAGAGGGAAAATTCGCTTCTCACTCCTGTCTGCTCCCATCCCCCATTTCCCAATCCCCCCCTGAGGAGCCTGGGCTTCCAGAAAGCAACAGCTGGGAGGGGAGAGGTTGGCCAGTTTATATTCAGCCACACAGAAGTGGGGATGGGGAACTTAGGGAGGATAACTTAATATTAAAATTATCTTTCACATGAAAATTTTGTTTTAAAGGTAGGCAGATATAAATAAGGGCTATTCTGGGGGCTCAGTGATAAAGAACACACCTGCCTAATGCAGGAGATGTGGGCTTGACCCCTGATTCTGGAAGATCCCCTGGAGGATGGCATGGCACCCCATGCCAGTATTCTTGCCTGGAGAACCCCATGGACAGAGGAGCCTGGAGGGCTACAGTCCATGGGGTTGCAAACAGTCGGACACAACTGAGAGACTAAACAGCAATAATAAAACAATGATGTCATATGATACTTCCAGCTGACATCTTTCGTTTTGGGGAGATACAAACAAATATGGGTGGTGTACAGGTGTGAGCGCACCTCTCAGCTGGGCTTTTGGGTTTTCTGCATTAACTCTAGCGGGAAGGAAAACTGGGTAGACTAGAATAAACTGGAACAAGTATCTTGTTTCTGAAAAACACTGTATTATGCTATTATTACAAAAGCAATTTGTGTTTCTTTATAGAAAATACACAGAGGTAACCCTGTTGATAAAGCCTAAAAATAGTTTGCTCTTTATCATTTTGTATCTACACATATGCCTGATTTACATATATTTTAAATTCACGTAAAACTGTAACAGATCATTCAGTAATACTGCTTTATAAATTAAATTTAACTAATGATTATTTTTCATAATGATTGTATTTTAATGGCTTCAGAGTATTCTTATTCACAATGTACCATACAGTATGTAAATAATCCTCTATTGTTAGGCATTTAGCATATGTGTATGCTATATATGTTATATAAATATGTGTGAATATTACATGAACTCTCAGTGACTTGTCATATAGCTAAACCTTTAACCATATTCATTATTGTTTCATAAGTATACATTTTTACAGGTAGAATTAACAGCTGTCTCTTCAATATTGAGAAACTGAACCATTTGCTTTTTTTTCCCTTAAATTTTTTTAAAAGAATTTTTATAGTGTTGGTTTCTGCCATTCAATGTCACAAATTAGCCATAATTACATATTTTGATGGACATGAGTCTGCGTGAACTCCGGGAGATGATGATGAACAGGGAGGCCTGGTGTGCTGCGATTCATGGGGTTGCAGAGAGTTGGACATGACTGAGCGACTGAACTTAACTGAACTGAACATATACTGAGCCATTTGTTTTTGAGAACAAAGCTCTGAGTGGCAGCAGTCTGTGGCTCTTGCTGTGTGGTCACTTCAGTCATGTCTGACTCTCTGTGACCCCCATGGACTGTAGCCCACCAGGCTCCTCTGTTCATAGGATTTTCTAGGCAGGAATCCTGGAGTGGGGTGCCGTTTCCTTTTCCCGGGGATCCTCCTGATCCAGGGATCAAACCCAGGTCTCCTGTTTGGCAGGTGGACTCTTTACCACTGAGCCCCCTGGGAAGCCCAACAGTGTGTGGAAGTCTAGTTAGAAGTCTTTTATTGACACAAGAGCAACAGGTAGGGGCCTGCTAAGTTAATGCAGCTGGAATTTGTGAATGAGCTTCAGAACTCCACAACCTGAAGAAAATCTAGAGTTTCACCTGAAATCAAAGGAGATATGGAGTTAGACAAAGCAATAGTGATGCTAGAACTTTAACATGAGAACCATCATTTCTCATTTTAAAGTAGGGATATGCATGTCTTTACATTTTGTTGTGCTCTGTGATATTAGCATGTATGCTTATATTTTATTTGTAATTTTTGATAGGAAAATCATCAATGATGCAAATTTTTATTATATCTCAGTTTATGAAAATCTGGGGAGGGTCTGCCCATTGGCTTAGGACCCCTCCTGAGGAATCCCTCTATGTTCCATAAATAGGGCTTAAGACATGGGTTGGACTGACCCAGACACATAGAAATGGAAGTTAATTCTTCCTGTGAAATAAATGGCTCACGTTTCTCACAAAGGTGTATAACATATAATGTTTTAGAATTATGTTTTTGAGCTGCAGGCTCTATTTTTCTGAAAAAAGTCTTTCTTCTGGTTTAGACCTTGCTTGAAGATGCAGAGAGATGCAGACATAAGATGCAGGCTGCTTCGGCACTGATCGGAGGCTTGGCAGGAGAAAAAGAAAGATGGACAGAGCAAAGTAAAGAGTTTGCTGCACAAACGAAAAGACTTGTAGGTATGTAAATCCCTTTATTAGCTTCCCAGGTGGCTCAGCAGTAAAGAATACACCTTCGATGCAGGAGACTCAGTTTTGATCCCCGGGTTGGGAAGATCCCCTCGAGGAGGAAATGACAACCCACTCCAGTATTCTTGCCTGGAGAATTCCATGGGCAGAGGAGTCTGGCATGCTACAGTCCATGGAGTTGCAGAGTCGGACAGGACTGAGTGATAAAGCACACACACACAAATCCCTTTATTAATGAGATTATGTGTTGACTGTGATAGGGAGTGAGCAAACTTAAGCTTTAATCAGAATATACATCAACACTCCATTACTTCAAATTCCTCTGTGTGTGTGTGTGTGTGTGTGCGCNGACTGAACTTAACTGAACTGAACATATACTGAGCCATTTGTTTTTGAGAACAAAGCTCTGAGTGGCAGCAGTCTGTGGCTCTTGCTGTGTGGTCACTTCAGTCATGTCTGACTCTCTGTGACCCCCATGGACTGTAGCCCATCAGGCTCCTCTGTTCATAGGATTTTCTAGGCAGGAATCCTGGAGTGGGGTGCCGTTTCCTTTTCCCGGGGATCCTCCTGATCCAGGGATCAAACCCAGGTCTCCTGTTTGGCAGGTGGACTCTTTACCACTGAGCCCCCTGGGAAGCCCAACAGTGTGTGGAAGTCTAGTTAGAAGTCTTTTATTGACACAAGAGCAACAGGTAGGGGCCTGCTAAGTTAATGCAGCTGGAATTTGTGAATGAGCTTCAGAACTCCACAACCTGAAGAAAATCTAGAGTTTCACCTGAAATCAAAGGAGATATGGAGTTAGACAAAGCAATAGTGATGCTAGAACTTTAACATGAGAACCATCATTTCTCATTTTAAAGTAGGGATATGCATGTCTTTACATTTTGTTGTGCTCTGTGATATTAGCATGTATGCTTATATTTTATTTGTAATTTTTGATAGGAAAATCATCAATGATGCAAATTTTTATTATATCTCAGTTTATGAAAATCTGGGGAGGGTCTGCCCATTGGCTTAGGACCCCTCCTGAGGAATCCCTCTATGTTCCATAAATAGGGCTTAAGACATGGGTTGGACTGACCCAGACACATAGAAATGGAAGTTAATTCTTCCTGTGAAATAAATGGCTCACGTTTCTCACAAAGGTGTATAACATATAATGTTTTAGAATTATGTTTTTGAGCTGCAGGCTCTATTTTTCTGAAAAAAGTCTTTCTTCTGGTTTAGACCTTGCTTGAAGATGCAGAGAGATGCAGACATAAGATGCAGGCTGCTTCGGCACTGATCGGAGGCTTGGCAGGAGAAAAAGAAAGATGGACAGAGCAAAGTAAAGAGTTTGCTGCACAAACGAAAAGACTTGTAGGTATGTAAATCCCTTTATTAGCTTCCCAGGTGGCTCAGCAGTAAAGAATACACCTTCGATGCAGGAGACTCAGTTTTGATCCCCGGGTTGGGAAGATCCCCTCGAGGAGGAAATGACAACCCACTCCAGTATTCTTGCCTGGAGAATTCCATGGGCAGAGGAGTCTGGCATGCTACAGTCCATGGAGTTGCAGAGTCGGACAGGACTGAGTGATAAAGCACACACACACAAATCCCTTTATTAATGAGATTATGTGTTGACTGTGATAGGGAGTGAGCAAACTTAAGCTTTAATCAGAATATACATCAACACTCCATTACTTCAAATTCCTCTGTGTGTGTGTGTGTGTGTGTGCGCACCCAGCTGTTTCAAAAGGATGAATATTGGTCTGGTGTTTAGGCAACCTGTCTTAGATAATGTGTTAGTCACTCAGTCATGTCCGACTCATTACAACTCCATGGACTGTAACCCACCAGGCTCCTCTGTCCATGAAATTCTCTAGGCAAGAATACTGTGGGTTGCCATTTCCTTCTCCAGGGTAATCTTCCTCACTGAGGGACTGAACCTGGGTCTCCTGCATTGCAGGCAGATTCTTTACTCTCTGAGCCACCTGGGAGGCCCATTAATGACCTTTAAACTCTTATTATCAGGTCATTTTTGAATTCTCCTATGAGTGAATGACCATATGGATCAAGGTCATTCAGAATGGAGGCTGTGTCTTCTGAGGTTAGAAGTCATCCTCTCGTATTCAGTAAGGTCAACATAAGCCAGTGCATGACTATCAGCAGTTATTACTTGTGGGCATGTGGACTCTTCACAGTGAACTCAACTACTGCTTATTCACAAGGCACAGCAACTTGTGGTTCCAATTTGGTTTCTGAACTTTAATTCAAAAGAATGATTGTCTTTTTTATTTTTTTTTTTTGCCACTTCCTATATTCTGCAGAATTACAAGGCTGTTCATAAAGTGTTTCAGGGGTGTTTTGTTTTTTGTTTTAGGGGATGTGTTGTTGGCTACAGCTTTTCTATCTTATTCTGGTCCCTTTAATCAAGAATTTCGCAATCTGCTGTTAAATGACTGGCAGAAGGAAATGAAAGCCCGGGAAATTCCATTTGGAGACAGTCTAAACCTCAATGAGATGTTGATTGATGCTCCTACCATTAGTGAGTGGAACCTCCAAGGCTTGCCCAATGATGACCTGTCTGTTCAGAATGGAATTATTGTCACAAAAGCATCTCGCTATCCTTTGCTAATTGACCCACAGACTCAAGGCAAGATCTGGATTAAAAATAAAGAAAACCAGAATGAACTCCAGGTAATCTTTGTTTGAATATAAATGGGCTTCCCTGATGGCTCATGACCTAAAGAATCTGCGTGCAATGCAGGAGACCCAGATCGAACCCTGGGTTGGAAAGATCCCCTGCAGGAGGGCAGGGCAACCCACTCCAGTACTCTTGCCTGGAGAGTCCCATGGACAGAGGAGCCTGGTGGGCTACAGTCCATGGAGTCACAAGAGTCGGGCATAACTGAGCTACTAAGCACACACATGAAATGTGCTACTAATCAATTTTATTGCCCAGATCAACAGTATCTGAGAATAAATATTTCATATTTAGAAATGATTTTGATATTAATATTTAGATATGGTGATGGACAGGGAGGCTTGGCGTGCTGCGATTCATGGGGTCACAAAGAGTCAGACACGACTGAACGACTGAACTGAACTGAACTGAATATTTATAAAACAGTGTCTAAAAATTGCATTATTTGGATTCTTGTTTATCTCTCCTAATGCTGTCCATCAAAGGGTTCAGACTCCCTTTTGTTAGGGCCTAAGGCTCTCCTTGATAAACAGAGCAGGACAGAGCTATGTCACACTAGGTGTGTGGCAAATAAAGACACTTCATAGTTATTCCATGACTATTTGTCACAAATGTGGTGGTAGGGGGAAAGGCAGTATTGTCACACAGAGCTTTTACCTGCTTCCTAGTAAAAGGAAATGATGCAGTCAAATGCTCTGGAGATTTTTCAGAAAACTGAAAATAGAGCTACCATCTGATCCTCCAATCCCACTCCTGGGCATATATCTGGGGAAAACCATAATTCAAAAAGATGCATACATTCTAGTGCTTACAGCAGCACTACTTGCAATAGCCCAGACATGGAAGCAACCTAAATGTCCATTGATGGAGGAATGGATAAAGAAGATACGGTGTATTTGTACAATGGAATATTACTCAGCCATACAAAAGAATGAACTAGTATCTTTCACAGCAGCAGGGATGGCCCTAGAGATTATCACACAAAGTGAAGCAAGCTGCTGCTGCCAAGTTGCCCAGTTGTGTCCAACTCTATGTGACCCCACAGACGGCAGCCCACCAGGCTCCCCTATCCCTGGGATTCTCTAGGCAAGAATACTGGAGTGAGTTGCCATTTCCTTCTCCAGAGGATCTTCCCGACCCAGGGATCGAACCCAGGTTTCCCAATTCACAGGTAGATGCTTTAACCTCTGAGCCACCAGGGAAGTCCCTGCTATATATAAAATAGATAACCAGCAAGGACCTACTGTGTAGTACAGGGAACTTTTTCTATATTTTGTAATAATCTGAAAAAAATATTTACAACTGAATCACTTTGCTGTACACCTGAAACTAACACAATATTGAAATCAACTCTTAGTGCCTTTTAGTGCCGTGTGCTCATTTGTGTCCAACTCTTTACGACCTCATGGACCAAAGCCCACCAGGCTCTTCTTTCCGTGGAATTTTCCAGGCAAGAATGCTGGAGTGGCTTGCCATTTCCTCCTCTAGGGGATCTTCTCAACCCAGGGATTGAAGCTGTGTCTCCTGTGTCTCCTGCACTGCAGGCAGATTCTTTACCCACTGAGCCCCTTCAATTAAATGAATAAAAATAAGGAAATGATGATTTGCTAAGCTGAAGAATGTGATCTTGTTTCCAGATCACATCTCTAAATCACAAGTACTTCAGAAACCACCTGGAAGACAGTCTTTCTCTCGGAAGACCCTTGCTTATCGAAGATGTTGGGGAGGAACTAGATCCAGCCCTGGATAATGTTTTGGAGAGAAACTTCATTAAGACTGGGTCTACCTTTAAGGTAGGTTAAGCCTGCCAATGACAGTGTGCAGAGCAATTTCCATGAGGCCAGGTCAAGGTGACAGAGGTCACAGTTTCTTATGAAACATCAACTCATATTCAAGGCTGGGGCAGGAAGCATTTGCTTTTCTCTTCCACACTTCCTGAGTCGGGATCAAGAGTAGCCTTTTTAGGAACATCTGCTTCACTTGTATCATGAAGCCTAACTCCATTCTGATGTTAGACTTTGCATGGCTTTCAAGCCCCATCATGACCCCTCCCCTATCATCCCAAATCTGGGCAAGATGATGAGAAAACGTGGCTGTGCTCTCTTTTGGTGAAAGTGAAAGTCACTGTTTTCAGTGACTATAAAGTGCATGCAATCTATACATTCCATGGAATTCTCCAGGCCAGAATCCTGGAGTGGGTAGCCTTTCTCTTCTCCAGGGGATCTTCCCAACNTTTGGTGAAAGTGAAAGTCACTGTTTTCAGTGACTATAAAGTGCATGCAATCTATACATTCCATGGAATTCTCCAGGCCAGAATCCTGGAGTGGGTAGCCTTTCTCTTCTCCAGGGGATCTTCCCAACCCAGGGATTGAACCCAGGTCTCTGACATTGCAGGTGAATTCTTCACCAGCTGATCCACAGTGGGAAATCCAAACCATGCAACTCCCTGTTCATGACCATATCTGGGAAGCCTCGACCTAGTCGCATCCCGTGATCTCCGTAAAACCCTAAAACAGCTGCCCCTCTCTGCTCTCTCAACTGATTTTTCTTTGGACCTGTTTGGCAGCCTACCCTGAATCTCAAGAAATTCTCATGGGAATAATAAACTTTTTCGTATCTTTTTGGTACATGATTGATGTCATCAGTCTTGACTTCTGAACCAGATTTTGGTTGGGGAATCCATCTCACTTCTGCCGTGTGGCCACAACAATTTTGGTGATAAATGCTATGTGCGTGTGTGCTAAGCGGCTTCAGTCATGTCTGACTCTTGTGACCCCATGGACTGTAGCCCGCCAGGCTCCTCTGTCTATGGGATTCTCCAGGCAAGAATACTGGAATGGATTGCCATGCCCTCCTCCAGGGGATCTTTCTCAGGGATCAAACTGTGTCACCTGTGGCTCCTGCATGGCAGACCGACTCTGTACTGCTGAGCCTGCACAGAAGCCCACGGAATGAGTTCAACATTTATTTACTTATGGTTTTACTCGTTTGTCTCTTTTTGGCTGGGCTGGGTCTTCGTGGCTGCCTGGGCTTCTCTCAGTGTGGCGAGTGGGGGCTACTCTCTAGCTGCGGTGCGTGGACTTCTTGCTGTGGTGGCTTCTGTGGCAGAGCATGGGCTCTGGAGAGCTCAGGCTCCAGCAGCCGTGACACGTGGGCTTTGCAGTTGCAGTTCTTGGGCTCTAGAGCACAAGGTCTAGAGTTGTGGCACATGGACTTAGTCACTGCTTGGCATATGGGGTCTTCCTGGATCAGGGATCCAACCTGTGTCTCCAGCATTGGCAGGTGGATTCTTTACCACTTGAGCCATCAGGGAAGCCCCAAGTTCTGTTTTTATTGGATGAGGTATGTTAGATGGCATCACTAACTCAATGGACATGAGTTTTGGCAGGATCCAGGGTATGGTGAAGGACAGGGAAGCCTGGTGTGCTGCAGTCCATGGGGTCACAAAGAGTCGGACATGACTGAGCGACTGAATAGCAACGAAAAAATGTTGGATAACTTCCTTCCCTCCCTCCTTCCCTCCCTCCTTCCTTCCCTCCTTCCCTCCCTCCTTCCCTCTCTTTCTCCCTTCCTCCCTCTCTTGTTCCCTTCCTCCTTCCTCTTTGACTTTTGTCCTTCTTTCTTTTCATCCTAGTGGCCTGGAGCCCTCTGAATGCCTAATGAACATTTCTTTTTAAGTATACACATGATCTCCAGGTGTATAGTGGTTTAATCTCCTTCCTTCCCTCCTTCCCTCCCTCCTTCCCTCTCTTTCTCCCTTCCTCCCTCTCTTGTTCCCTTCCTCCTTCCTCTTTGACTTTTGTCCTTCTTTCTTTTCATCCTAGTGGCCTGGAGCCCTCTGAATGCCTAATGAACATTTCTTTTTAAGTATACACATGATCTCCAGGTGTATAGTGGTTTAAAGCAATACTAGATTATAAGCAAAAAACACACAATAAGGTGTATCTGGGTTTTATTACTTTTAACTTTCTTTTTATAACAAAGGTGAAAGTTGGTGACAAAGAGATAGATGTGATGGATGGCTTCAGACTCTACATCACCACCAAGCTGCCCAATCCAGCCTATACCCCTGAAATAAGTGCTCGGACCTCCATCATCGACTTCACAGTCACTATGAAAGGTCTAGAGGACCAGTTACTGGGGAGAGTCATTCTCACAGAGAAGCAGGTAAGTAAAGTATGCAACCCCACCAGGGCGTCCCTGGTGGCTCAGATGGTAAAGAAGCTGCCTGCAGTGTGGGAAGCCTGGGTTTGATCCCTGGGTTGGGAAGATCCCCTGGAGGAGGGCATGGTAACTCACTCCAGTAGTCATGCCTGGAGAATCCCCACAGACAAGAGGAGCCTGGCGGGCTACAGTCCACAGGGTCACAAAGAGACGGACATGACTGAGCAGGTAAACACAAAACAAAGTGAGGCCCTCACCATTTCTGCATCGCCCTGTGATTCTTTCATTGACAAAAATAAGATGATGAACATTGTGATGGGATTGAGTCCCCTCTTTTAACTCCTGTGTTTCTTCCATTATTCATTTTCAAGGGTCTTTAATAACAACTAACCAATGATCTATCCAGTACATTGCATCTATATCACATAAATAGCAGTTATCATCAGTTGATTTTATATAGGGGAATGATGTAACTGAGAATTTCTGTCTCATTTTCAGCATCACGGTTCTGGTTTTACACTCCTTAAATTTTCTGAAGTTTGTTCTGTTCCTAGTTCTAGTCACCTGTTGTTTTAGCTTTCTAGTATAGTCTGGGGTTTCCCAGGTGGCACAGTGGTAAAGAATCCACCTGCTGATGCAGGAGATACGGGTTTGATTCCTGGGTCAGGAAGATCCCCTGGAGGAGGAAATGGTAACCCACTCCAGTATCCTTGCCTGGAGAATTCCATGGTCAGAGGAGTCTCGAGGGCTGCAGTCCACACGGTTGCTAACAATCAGGCATGACTGACCACACATGCACACATACACTATACATCTAAATTTTTATTTCATTTGATTCATTATTATGCTTTTGGAATATAAAATTGGAACATTGTACCCAGATAGCACAGCAATGCCGATTCTTATTTGTTATCCAAGAGTGCTTGCTGTATCTTGCAAGAAGACAAGTTTGTTACCCTACATTTCACTGTGGAGGCTACTGGCTTCATTTCTCTCTAAGCATAATTCTGTGTCTGTTTTCTCTCAATGAGAAATGGCCCACAATTTATAAACTTCCTTGTTCTGAATCAGCATTTTCTGCAGGGAACATTTGAGCTGTAAGGGAAGAAATCTTGAGGGTTTTAATGGGACTCTGTCAATGAAGCTATGTGAACTCTGAAAGTTGCTATTGATTTTCTTCTTGAGTTAGATATCCATGAGGAGTTCAGTTTAATTTATGCCCCCCATCCACACTGACCTAAAGATTTGTTTAGGTTAAAACTATTGGCAAAATCTTTGGAATCTGCCCCTCCCTTTCTTTATTACCTCTTCTCTGTCCATGAAGGAGATGTGGGTTCGATCCCTGGGTCAGGAAGATGCCCTGGAGAGGGAAATGGCAACCCACTCCAGCATTCTTGCCTGGGGAATCCTGTGGACCGAGGAACTTGGCAGGCTACAGTCCATGGGGTTGCAAAAGAGTCCAATGTGACTTAGCAACTAAACAACAACACAAGAGGTGCTCTACAGTATACCTTTTGCTATACAGCAGAGCGAATCAGCTATGCATTTGCATATACATATACATGGACTTCCCAGGTAGCACAGTGGTGAAGACTCTGCCTGCCAGTGCAGAGATGCAAGAGACGTGAGTTCAATCTTTGAGTCAGGGAAGATCCTCTGGAGTAGGAAATGGCAACTAACTCTAGTATTCTTGCCTGGAAAATTGCGTGGACAGAGAAGCCTGGTGGACTACAGTTGGAAAGAGTTGGACATGAGCAACTGAGCACACATATACATATACATAAGCATATACATGTATCCCCTCCTTCTTGGATTCCCTTCCCATTCAGGTCCCCACAGAGCACTGAGCAGAGTTCCCTGTGCTCTGTAGTAGGTTCTTGTTAGTTGTCTGTTTTATACACAGGCTCTACTTTTACCTGTGGTTGGGTTCAGGGAGATAAGAGTGTTTCATGGTGCTTTGAATAATATCCTTGTCCTCAACTTTCTTTCTCTTCAGCTGAGATGAATGCAGTCTCCTTGGGGAAAAAATAATTTGGTTTCCCAGATTTTTAGTTGCAACAAAACAACTCCAGGACTGAGTCGTTAATTGTTGCAGCAGAGGTTTAAAATGAAATAAGGAGCACTTTAAGCTCATTGGAAGACTTTGACCAGTCTTGGAAAGCCAGTAAGGATCCCAGGCCAGACTTTTCCTTACTTCCTGGGAAAGCGGAGTGTCTTGACACTTCATTCTCTTACCATCATCTCATTATCAGAGTTCATTCCAGGCTCACAGTAAATGATTCTTATAGAAATGTGGTCAGAGTAATGTGACACTCTGTTATAATAACAGAGGGCCATCTTACTCTGAACCACATTATAATACAACGTGTAATCTCTATTTTCTTTTCTCTAAACAAAGTCTTATGCAAGAAGTGAGCTTCATGGTTGTTATTGTTCAGTCACTCAGTTGTGTCCAAATCTTTGTGACCCTGTGGACTGCAGCACGCCAGGCTTCCCTGTCCTTCACTAACTCCTCGAATTTCCTCAAACTCAGAATCCATTGAGTCAGTGACAGCATGCCAGGCTTCCCTGTCCTTCACTGCTGCTGCTGCTGCTAAGTTGCTTCAGTCGTGTCCAACTCTATGCGACCCCATAGATGGCAGCCCATCAAGCTCCACCATCCCTGGGATTCTCCAGGCAAGAACACTGGAGTGGGTTGCCATTTCCTTCTCCACTGTCCTTCACTAACTCCTGGAGTTTCCTCAAACTCATAATCCATTGAGTAAGTGATGCCATCTAACCATCTCATCCTCTGTTGCCTCCTTCTCCTCTTGCCTTCAACCTTTCCCAGCATCAGGGTGTTTTCCAATGAGCCATCTCTTTGCATTAGGTGGCCAAAGTATTGGAGCTTCAGCATCAGTCCTTCCAATGAATATTCATGGTTGATTTCCTTTAGATTGACTGGTTTGATCTCCTTGATGTCCAAGGAACTCTCAAGAGTCTTCTATAGCACTGCAGTTTGAAAGCATCAGTTCTTCAGCTCTGAACTGCTGGACTTAATTGTGCTGGGTTTTAAGTAGCCTGCTTTCTGTCCAAAGCCTTTCCTCTTGCAGCATCTATTCTGTCCACTGTGCCCCTGAATCTGCTCTCTCTGCTAAATCTTTGCAGCCTGGGCAAGAGGGTCTAAGTTGATCTCTGGTACTTTCAGGGAATTTTTTATCATCTAGTGACTCAGTTGATAAGAGCTTATGTCTGTGCCTATTTATTTCTTTGACTTTAGCAACAATGCAGTCTCTCTTACAATGATCACTTTTTGAGTGATTGTAAAAATATCAATATTAAATGCTATTAAGCCAAGGAGGGGGCTATTGGAAGTTAAGAACATCCCATAGGTATGAGGTTGATGTTGGAAAGCACCTAAGAAATTCCCTAAATGTGAGGAAACATTGAAACCAGTGGTAAACTTCTTCAGTCATGATGAGTTATGCCTTCACTGCTCTGCTGATCCTTCTGGTGAAAGGAGGCTTGGAATAGTAACTTAGGATGCAAGGGAAAGGCCACTCATCTTTGAGTTCATAAATTCACCAGCTGTCCAGTGTTCTGGGAATATAGGCAGTGAAGAGGAGCCTTATTATCATGCAGGATCTGGTCTCACGAATGCTCCGCTGTCCAGCCTGTCAGACCCTCAGGTTTGTTTACTTAAAAAACAAATGGAAACCATAGAGCATATGAATGAAAGGAAGGCAGATTTTTAACCAACTTTATAATTTTCTCTATGCTTCCAGGCAGTCTTTTTAAATGCATAGGCTGTCCAAGTTCACATCAAAGTCCTGTATAATTGTTGATTCGATGTTGTTCTTGTGAGTAGATTTAGACAGATTCCTGTTGTCACCAGAAGGTGATGTATCAAGACCTTTTTAAAACAGGCAGCAAACCAGTAGCCCTCCAGAAACTTTCTTTTAAAGAAACCCATTCTCTTAGGATCTGTCTCATCTTGATCCTAGAAAATAAGACAGAAAGTCAAAGAGAGCTTTATACTTCTAGGAGAGAAATATTCATATCAATTAACAACCTCCACTGGTCATACAATGCAAAGCCTCAAGGGTCATCATTGTTCAGAATTTCAGATGAGTAAATAGGTGTGTGATTTAATTCATTTGGAGGTAGAAGGACCTGAACATGGTGGAACTGACATGAAAAATAACTTAGTAAAGACACTAAATAGACATTGTTATCACCAGCTCATTTGGTGGAGAGACAAATAAATCTGAGTTCAGTTGTTTAACCTTTCATTTTAATTACCAGTGCAAGGTACAGTCAACTGAGTGACTTCACTTTCACTTTTCACTTTCATACATTGGAAAAGGAAATGGCAACCCACTCCAGTATTCTTGCCTGGAGAATCCCAGGGACAGAGGAGCCTGGTGGGCTGCCGTCTATGGGGTCGCACAGAGTTGAACACGACTGAAGTGACTTAGCAGCAACAGCAGCAAGGTACAGAGAGAAGAATCTTTGGGAATGAAAGCTTGAGTGATACCTTAAAATGAGAACTGTGGAAGGCTGCCATCTATTTCCTTTGATTGTTTCTAAAACTCTGGTGATAGATGAGTTTTATGTCCACAGAGAATTTTTGTTTTCATTTGTATCTTCATTGAGCCACTCAATTAAAAAAAAGTGTATTTATTCATTGTTTTTGGCAGTGCTGGATCTTTGCTGCTGCGTGGCTCTTCTCTAGTTGCGGCAGGTGGGGGCTGCTTTCTAGCTGTGGTGCTCGGGCTTCCGGCTTTGCTGGCTTTTCCTGATGTGGAACGCGGGCTCTAGGGCACACGGGTTTCCGTTGTTGCGGTGTGTGGGGTCTGTAGTTGTAGCTCCTGGGCTCTAGAGCACAGACTCAATAGTTTTGGTGCATGGATTTAGCTGCTGCACAGCATGTGGGATCTTCTCGAGTCAGGGATTTGAACCTGTGTCTCCTGCATTGACAGTCAGATTCTTTATGACTGAACCATCAGGGAAGCTTGTGAGCCACTTAAGTTTTAATCATTTAATTAAGTAAGAGTACATTTCCTGAACTTGCCCTGAATCGGTACTGTACTTTCTTACTCAGTTTGGGAATCCTTTTCACATTATCACAGTTTACATAACATTTTTTGTTGTAGCCTTAATATAAAGAATGAATCCCCTGGAGAAGGGAATCTTCCTGATTCAGGGATCGGACTCAGGTCTCCTGCATTGCAGGTAGAGCCACTAGGGAGGCCATTAATATAAAGAATACATAACACAAATATTTACTATTCTGTGCGTGTGTGTCTCTTTGTCTGTCTGTCTCTGTGTTAAGAGATAATCCCTTTGTTGGGAAAAATGCTTATAGACAAAATTATTTTGCTTAATTCTCCCCTGCATGTTAATTTGAAGAAGAATAGTATTTGGAAGTAAAATTGTAGTTCAACAGAACTGTGTTAACATCAATCATACAAATGAAAATGTGCCTAAAACTTTATCCCAAAGTAGGTTTTCCATTTAAAAATCTCATGGAAAGCAAATAGCAATATGTTCTATTTTCTTTCAGAGATATCTTTCTTTGTCCTCTGACTATTGTTCTAGTCTAATGTTTGGCAACTGGGGTGGTATTTAGTGAATAGTTTGCTTTTTAATTCCAAATATTACTTAAGTTTGTAGTATTTGTTTAAAGTAGATTATTTCCTACTATCAAACTATGGGGGAAATGTACTTCTTAGCCTTATTTTTATCCTTTGGGAATCTAAGCATTACTTTAATTGACAATTTTATTTAATTAGTGTTGTTAATGATATTAAATTGAACACAACCATCTCAATAACGTTCAGACTTTTCCTTAACTCTTTAAAATCAGAGATGGAGTAATTTTGCACATTATTGTATGTATTACTAATAACTGTTTATTAATAATGGTTTTCATGAGCAACATGGAGCATAATTTTAGTCTCAATCCCATAGTTCTCAAGGGAAGATGAAATTGGAAATGTAGATTGTAACAGGTTTTAAAAACTATGTTGAAAAATTTGGACCTTTTCAAATAGTAAAGGGGAATCCCTCAATGACTTGGGGCAGAAAATGGGGGTGATGACAGCAAAAGGTCCACAGGAAGACCAGTCAGAGCAGTCCTCCAAGTAAAAATTAAAACCTAAATTATGGCAATTGCTGTGCAATTGGGAAAAAAAATGGGCAGAAGAAAAATTACTTTGTAGGATGACTCCATAAGACTTGGTGCAGTTTTGTGATTTGATGGCCCATGGTCTATCTCCAGAAGACATGAATACGTGAATCCTTAGCATTATAAGCGGAAGATTAGAATGTTCTTTTAAAAATTCCCATTTCAACTACTTTACTATGCTTTTATGATATGTGACATTTGCAAATGTGATTTATTTTGTATAGACTTATAATTTTATGTTTTAAACTACTGATTTCCAAATAGATGTTATACTGCATCTGAAAAATCCATGCTGGAAACGAATCAAGGAAGAGGGTGGAGGATAGGAGACATATTCTGAGCAGCTGTTATAATCCAGGCACTGGTTTCAGTTACTCTGCTGATGATACCCGAACAATCTCTCTCTGAGCTGATTTATGTACATTTTGCAGATAAAGAAACTGAGGCATATAGACTTATGTAACATGGTGAAGGTCATGCAGTTAGTAAATCCTGGGAGTTAGAACTGAAACAAGTCTTCTTGATGTCAAAATCCTCACTCTTCCCACTGCTTTGCTTTCCTTTTCTTACCTGTCTTCAGGTGAGGGCTTTTAGAGTCCTCTAGGGACTTACCTCTAGAGTCCTTACCTCTAGGGACTCAGAAACAATAATGAGAGTACATAAAATTTAGGAATATGGCAATAATAATATATGAATTATTTCCATTCAATTTTATTATCACTTTATTTCCTAGTATAACCATATTGTGAGTGCATTTATTGTTAACTGTTTATGGAAATGATTTTTATAGTAGTCATTAAACATAACTTGTTTGTACTAATTTCTACAGAAGCTCAAATTTGAGATTCTTATCTAGTGAATAAATGAATTAAAATGACCAATAAGAAAGCTTTCAAATGTAACCAAATAGCACATGGAAGCAAAGATAAGTAAGTCTTAATTGCATTGCTATATCTCAAAGAATTAAGAATTGATACAAGTTTGTTTAGTTAAGGAGCGTTTGTTTTGCCTAAGGAGATAATTTTTCTTTTCTAGAATGTTCTAGACCTAACTCACTGTGCTTAGAGCATGAGTTGGGAGTTTGGTAGGGTCCCATCCACCTAATTGTTTAACCAATGGTGACTAACGAGCTGGACTGTAGAGGCCAGTACTCTTTGCTCTTCGTCTGTATGCAATTTTGTTATCAGGACCTTTATTTGTAACTTTATGGTTTTTGTTGCAAAGGCAGAATTTTCATGTCTGTATTTCTGGCACTAAGACATGACTAGATTTTCTGGTACACTAACATGTTTCAGTTTATCAGTTTGAAAAGGGGTAGAGTGATTAATCATTCACTCTGCAGTCTCAATGGCACCCCACTCCAGTACTCTTGCCTGGAAAATCCCATGGATGGAGGAGCCTGGTAGGCTGCAGTCCATGGGGTCGCTAAGAGTCGGATATGATTTGAGCGACTTCACTTTCACTTTTCACTTTCATGCATTGGAGAAGGAAATGGCAACCCACTCCAGTGTTCTTGCCTGGAGAATCCCAGGGACGGGGAAGCCTGGTGGGCTGCCGTCTATGGAGTCACACAGAGTCGGACACGACTGAAGCGACTTAGCAGCAGCAACAGCAGCAGCTGCAGTATTGAAAGCCAACGATATACCTGCATTGTACTGAGTTGGAGAATGTGTCAATGAACTAAAAAATCCTTGGAGCATAACTATTAAGTAAATTGTGTGTTATATTAGAAAGTAAATAATCGTGTCATTAGTGAATAGTCTCATTATTATGTTTTATATGTTTTCATACGATTCATCACTGTGTATAACTTTAGATTTCTAGTTTTCTAGGTAGGGCTGCCCTCACAGTTCAGTTGGTAAATCATCTGCCTGCAATGGGTTTGATTCCTGGGTTGGGAAGATCCCCTGGAGAAGGAAATGGCAACCCACTCCAGTATTCTTGCCTGGAGAATCCCATGGACAGAGGAGCCTGACAGGCTACAGTCCATGGGATCGCAAGAGCTGGACACGACTTAGCGACTAAACCACCACCTAAACCAGGTAGGATATAGAATCTACAAAACCTGCTGAGTCATTCTGCTGCTGCTGCTGCTGCTGCTGCTAAGTCACTTCAGTCGTGTCCGACTCTGTGTGACACCATAGATGGCAGCCCACCAGGCTCCCCCGTCCCTGGGATTCTCCAGGCAAGAACACTGGAGTGGGTTGCCATTTCCTTCTCCAATGCATGAAAGAGAAAAGTGAAAGTGAAGTCACTCAGTCTGTCGGACTGTTAGCGACCCCATGGACTGCAACCCACCAAGCTACTCTGTCCATTGGATTTTCCAGGCAAGAGTACTGGGGTGGGGTGCCATTGCCTTCCCCGCTGACTCATTCTAGAATACCTAATTGAGTATGGACCTTTCTGAAGCCACTCTGTCAACGTGAGCTTGGTACCACATGCCTGGTAGCTGGACCTAAACTGCTGACAGTGCTTTCCCATTCAAGGCACCTGCATTTATCCCTAGTTTTCCCAAATTGTATTTACACTGAAATGTGCATAGCTTCTTTAGTGATGCAGCTAAATGTAGGTAGGCACCTTGTCAATGGACACTATATTTAGAAAGGTCTTCAAGCAAACTTGCAGATGCATATTTTTCTCTTTAAATTTTATTTTAATTTTTGATATCTTACTCTTGAGTTTCTCACTGATGCAGATTGACCACTTAATTTTTATTAAAAAAATCTTTTTTGGCCTACCACAAGGCATGGAGGATCATAGTTCCCCGACCAGGAATCAAACCATTGTACCCTGCAGTGGACGCACATGCCCTCTATGGTTTTGAACCCCCAGGGAAGTCCTTTGCAGATTTTAAATTCTATTTCCTCATAGTCTTTCCCTTTTTTGATTCTTTTATTAACCTCCAGTACAATTTGACTTTCATGTACAGTTTGACCTGATGCCTGAAGCAGATTGTCTCTGATTTGTCATGGCCGTTTCCTCCTTCTTCCACCCTCACCAGCCCCATCTTTTCTTTCCTTCTCTTTCACCGTCTCTTTTTCTCCAAACTCCCTATAAGGAAGAAATAGCCAATCAGGACAATAATCTCCCAAAGCCATTTTCTCCCCAGCTTCCCACAAAGGTCTTTCGGGAAGGATTCAGAACTTCCCTTCTCTTAAGAGAACAGCATCTTTCCTTTTCAAGTCGAGATGATTTTTCAATTTATATGTACCCACAGTAACGGCACAGTTTTCCTGCCTAACTCTTGGACGCTTGCTTGTCACAGAGTTGAATACTATTTCAACAGGAAAGTTGAAAATAATCACATTCCAATGAAAATAGAGCTCTTTTAAGGAAGAAACTAAGCAGAGGGAAATGTATTTAATTTGAGCTGCATATGTTATCTTCAAACAAATTTCAGTTTCACCAAAACAGGAATAAATATGATCACAAAAGTCACTTAAAGCTGAGCTGACTTTAGGAAATAAATAGATGGTAAATTGTTAGCACTGATAATATTTTTAGCACATTTTATGTTGCTTGCCACCAATTCTTTCCTCTACGAATTCATCTCCTCTGATTTTGATGTCTGTATTTCCTGCAGTCGAATATGATAACTACAGTGCAGGAACCTGAGAGAGCCCAATAGGTAAACTTTTTAAGGAATGGCTAAATGATAGTTGTTAATTAAGGAAGAAAATATATTTATGCAAATTAACAGGAATTAGAGAAAGAAAGAACTCATCTCATGGAAGATGTAACTGCAAACAAAAGGAAGATGAAGGAGCTGGAAGATAATTTGCTTTACCGTCTGACCAGCACCCAGGGGTCCCTGGTGGAAGACGAGAGTCTCATCCTTGTGTTGAGTAAGACAAAAAAGACAGCTGAAGAGGTGACACAGAAGCTGGAAATTTCAGCTGAGACAGAAATTCAAATTAACTCAGCCCGGGAGGAATATAGACCCGGTGAGTTTGGTAATGAAAGACAAATGTCACAGGAAAATGAAGCGAGAAATGAGAATTAGAGAAATCGAAGTAAGGATGTTATGAAAATGACTATGCGATGTGGGGTGGCCATTTATGTTTTATGCCATTTCTTTAAATATTCAGCAAAATTGAGATGAAGAAATTTTATGATGGTATAAATTTTCTAAGTGCTTATAATTCATGTTATTGGCAAATTCCTTAAGGTTCCTGTGAACTTATTTTTAAACCAGAAAATTAAGAGGGGGACATCTGACTGCAAATTAGTGAAGTCTGAGTAATTCATGCTGCGTTTGTGGGTTGTTTATTAGTTGTTTATTGTTGGTAACAATAAGCCTGTATTTTGTTTGTAGTCTTCCTAATAGGAAGGTAGTTCCCTGGTCTCATGGAAACGCTTCAGTCTTATTTAAGAATCAGCAAATCAGTGTTATTTATGGGTTATAAAGGGAGCCTGCTAAAAGAATTCAATTTCCTTTAAAAATAATTTATCATGCCTTCTGGAAAAATAATCGAAACGATATCTACTGGTGGACAGTCAGGAGCATCATTTCTGTGATGCCTTGGTTTGCCAACTTGAGGCCAGGGTTAGTCAGGGCTTCTTCTGGAGCTTAAGAACGAGGTCCTTACACTGCCTACGCAATTTTCTGGGTGTTACAACCTGTGCTATTCCACCAGTGGTCTTCTCTACCTATGAGAAAATGTAATAAAATGTATTTATAAGGGATCTAGAGATTCTAAAATGGAAAGTATTACTTAATGAGGGCAAACAGCAGGCTACTTGTACAGAGCTTATATATAGAAGAATTAAATGCATGTGATGACATTGCTCTAGAAGCCCATTGCTGGAAGATAGTCATTGCTAAGACTATGAACGTTGTTGTTTTCATTTAGCATTCAGACTGATCTGTGCACGGGCATTTATTGTCCACCCTCATCGCAAGTGCAACCTTGGTCTTTGTCTTTCAGTTGCCACCCGGGGTAGCATCCTCTACTTTCTCATCACGGAGATGCGCTTGGTTAATGAGATGTATCAGACTTCACTCTGCCAGTTTCTTGGCTTGTTTGACCTTTCCTTGGCCAGGTACGTCTGTACTCAGGAAGCCAAGCTGAATTTGGTATATGTGGGATAGAATGATGATATTATGATTATTATGTTGATAACTCCCCCCCACCCTGCTACTAAGTTTCTTCTTTTTTAATCTAAATTGAGCACAATTACCAGTATGTTAACAAATTATTATTCTCATTTGTTATTTTATGCTCAGAGAAAGCTCTACCAACCATTCATCGATTCCTTTAGGTTCACAAGTTTCTATTTAACAAGAAAATTCCCCAGATGTTGTTGTGAGTGATAATGTTCAGCGGGTAAAATTTGGTTCAGATGACGTGAAGGATTCTCTTATGTTATTTCATGTTGAGAGAATGCTTGTTATTTCAGATTTAGGAGGCTTACTAATGATGCATATAAAATAAGACTTGGTCCTCCAGAGTTACTTATTTTCCATAAAAGAAGTTGTTTTTAAGAACAATTGAAAAGGGCAGTGGGCTAAACCTGATTTAAATGCTCTCACCTCCAGGTCTGTCAAGAGCCCAATTACAAGCAAGAGGATCACTAATATCATGGAGCACATGACCTATGAGGTTTTTAAGTACACAGCCCGGGGGTTGTATGAGGAGCACAAATTCCTGTTCACGCTGCTGCTTACCCTGAAGATTGACATCCAGAGGAACCGAGTCAAGCATGAAGAGTTTCTCACCCTTATTAAAGGTCAGTATAAGACTAGAAAGCATTGTGCAAGGGTGCAGTTATACGAATTAATGTGAGGGTTGTATGTGTGTTTTAGTAGTAGTTTCCTTGCATTTCATTGAAGATTACACTTATGAGAGATATTTTACTTGTTCATTTATTGCATGAAAAACTTTTTTTGCATTTTATTATTTATTGTATCAAAAAGTATATATATATATCTTTTGTGCTGGGTCTTTGTTGCTCTAGGGACTTCTCTGTTACCTAAAGCATCTGCCTACAATGCGGGAGATCTGGGTTTGATCCCTGGGTCGGGTNGAATTTGGTATATGTGGGATAGAATGATGATATTATGATTATTATGTTGATAACTCCCCCCCACCCCGCTACTAAGTTTCTTCTTTTTTAATCTAAATTGAGCACAATTACCAGTATGTTAACAAATTATTATTCTCATTTGTTATTTTATGCTCAGAGAAAGCTCTACCAACCATTCATCGATTCCTTTAGGTTCACAAGTTTCTATTTAACAAGAAAATTCCCCAGATGTTGTTGTGAGTGATAATGTTCAGCGGGTAAAATTTGGTTCAGATGACGTGAAGGATTCTCTTATGTTATTTCATGTTGAGAGAATGCTTGTTATTTCAGATTTAGGAGGCTTACTAATGATGCATATAAAATAAGACTTGGTCCTCCAGAGTTACTTATTTTCCATAAAAGAAGTTGTTTTTAAGAACAATTGAAAAGGGCAGTGGGCTAAACCTGATTTAAATGCTCTCACCTCCAGGTCTGTCAAGAGCCCAATTACAAGCAAGAGGATCACTAATATCATTGAGCACATGACCTATGAGGTTTTTAAGTACACAGCCCGGGGGTTGTATGAGGAGCACAAATTCCTGTTCACGCTGCTGCTTACCCTGAAGATTGACATCCAGAGGAACCGAGTCAAGCATGAAGAGTTTCTCACCCTTATTAAAGGTCAGTATAAGACTAGAAAGCATTGTGCAAGGGTGCAGTTGTACGAATTAATGTGAGGGTTGTATGTGTGTTTTAGTAGTAGTTTCCTTGCATTTCATTGAAGATTACACTTATGAGAGATATTTTACTTGTTCATTTATTGCATGAAAAACTTTTTTTGCATTTTATTATTTATTGTATCAAAAAGTATATATATATATCTTTTGTGCTGGGTCTTTGTTGCTCTAGGGACTTCTCTGTTACCTAAAGCATCTGCCTACAATGCGGGAGATCTGGGTTTGATCCCTGGGTCGGGTAGATCCCCTGGAGAAGGAAATGGCAACCCACTCCAATACTCTTGCCTGGAGAATCCCATGGATAGAGGAGCCTGGTAGGCTACAGTCCATGGGGTTGCAAAGAGTTGGACATGACTGAGCGACTTCACTTTCACTTTGTTGCTCTGCATAGACTTTCCCTAGTTGCAGGAAGCAGGGGCTACTCTTTGTTGTGGTGAGAAGGCTTCTCATTGTGACAGCCTCTCTTGTTGTGGAGAACAGGCTGTAGGTGCACAGGCTTCAGTAGCTGCAGCACATGAGTTCAGTAGCTGCAGCACATGAGTTCAGTAGTTGCAGCTTGCTGGCTTAGGGCATGGGATCGGTAGTTATGTAGTATGGGCTTAGTTGCTCCATGGCATGTGGAATCTTCCAGGCCCAGGACTCAAACTCGTGTCCCCTATGTTGGCAGGCGGATTCTTATCCACTCTACCAGCAGGCAAGTCCCAGCATGAATATTTGTTGAGAACTTTGTGTGTGCTAGAACACAGAATAGGCACTTGGAATACTTAATAAGCAAGTATATTGTGTAGTATGTAAGAAGCTGATAAACACTGTGAGGGGAAAAAAAAAAACAGAGAAGGATAAGGGAGATGGGAAGTTACACAGTATGTGGAGTGAAGGGGCGTGTTAACATTCTAAATGGGATGTTTAATGGGATTTCTAATGGAGTGGGACTCCTGAGAGGTGGACAGGTGAGCCAAGACCTGGAGGAGCAGGGGTGCTGGCCTTGGGGACGTTTAGAGAAGTGCCGAAGGAGAGGAGCTGGCATCAGTTCCTCTGTTGGGAGGGAGCCTCGTACTGTTTCCAATGTGAGGGAGGCAAAGCAGCAAACACGGTGGCTGAGCAGTGGTGAGAGACCGTTCTACTCATCCCATGTGTTTCCTCTGTGTCTGTTGCGGCGTTGTTCACAGGTTGAACAATCTATTGGGCTAGCCAGTATTGAGCAGGCTCTGGGAATTGGTGATGGACAGGGGGGTTGGGCGCACTGCAGTCCATGGGGTTGCAAAGAGTCAGACACGACTGAGCTACTGAACCGAACTGATTGAAAGTGAAAGTTAGTCGCATAGTTGTGTCTGACCCTTTGCAACCCCACGGACTGTGGCTCACCAGGCTCCTCTGTCCATGGAATTTTCCAGGCAAGCTGGCCAAAAAGATTTTGGGGTTTTTCCATAAGATGTTATGGGAAAAACTCAAATGAACTTTTTGGTCAACCCAATACTATACATTTCTAAAGAAAGGTTTACTTAAAAAAAAAAATTTATTTATTTGGCTGCACTGGGTCTTAGTTGTGGCATGTGAACTCTTAGTTGAGGCATGTGGAATCTAGTTCTCTGACATTGACATTGACACTGACATCCAGAAATGGTTGAGATGCTGTAAAGTATGTTACAGTTTGGCATAATCAAAACAAATATGGAATTTAAAGTTGGGAAGACTCTAAGGGAAAATAGTGGCTTTTCCACTTTGGGATAAGTGGTTTTGAGTAGGTTATTTAAACTTTTCAAGGTTAAATTTGCCTTAGTGATGAAGCAAGGATTGACCCATTCTCTGCATGGGGAGCTCAAAGTCTCACCAAGGAAGTCCCTGGAGATTTATCTTTAAAGATAAAACACAACTTTATCTTTGGACAGTTCAGTTCAGTTCAGTCGCTCAGTCGTATCTGACTCTTTGCGACCCCATGAATCGCAGCACGCCAGGCCTCCCTGTCCATCACCATCTCCCAGAGTTCACTCAGACTCACGTCCATCGAGTCCGTGATGCCATCCAGCCATCTCATCCTCGGTCGTCCCCTTCTCCTCCTGCCCCCAATCCCTCCCAGCATCAGAGTCTTTTCCAATGAGTCAACACTTCGCATGAGGTGGCCAAAGTACTGGAGTTTCAGCTTTAGCATCATTCCTTCCAAAGAAATCCCAGGGTTGATCTCCTTCAGAATGGACAGGTTGGATCTCCTTGCAGTCCAAGGGACTCTCAAGAGTCTTCTCCAACACCACAGTTCAAAAGCATCAATTCTTCGGCGCTCAGCTTTCTTCACAGTCCAACTCTCACATCCATACATGACCACAGGAAAAACCATAGCCTTGACTAGGCGGACCTTAGTTGGCAAAGTAATGTCTCTGCTTTTGAATATACTATCCAGGTTGGTCATAACTTTTCTTCCAAGGAGTAAGCGTCTTTTAATTTCATGGCTGCAGTCACCATCTGCAGTGATTTTGGAGCCCAAAAAAATAAAGTCTGACACTGTTTCCACTGTTTCCCCATCTATTTCCCATGAAGTGATGGGACCGGATGCCATGATCTTCGTTTTCTGAATGTTGAGCTTTAAGCCAACCTTTTCGCTCTCCTCCTTCACTTTCATCAAGAGGCTTTTTAGCTCCTCCTCACTTTCTGCCATAAGGGTGGTGTCATCAGCATATCTGAGGTNGTTCCTCCATCTATCTCCCATGAAGTGATGGGACTGGATGCCATGATCTTTGTTTTCTGAATGTTGAGCTTTAAGCCAACTTTTTCACTTTCCTCTTTCACCTTCATCAAGAGGCTCTTTAGTTCTTCTTTGCTTTCTGCCATAAGGGTGGTGTCATCTGCATATCTGAGGTTATTGATATTTATCCCGACAATCTTGATTCCAGCTTGTGCTTCCTCCAGCCCAGCGTTTCTCATGATGTACTCTGCATATAAGTTAAATAAGCAGGGTGACAATATATAGCCTTGATGTACTCCTTTTCCTATTTGGAACCAGTCTGTTGTTCCATGTCACAGCAGATCACAGCAGTGATCAAAACAGAAAGAATTCTTGTCCTTCATATGGCTTGTATTCTAAAGGGGAGGGGGCAGAAAATGAAAGAAAAAGACAATTGTATACTATCTTATGGACAGAGGGGCCTGGTGGGCTACAGTCCATAGAGGTGCAAAGAGTCAGACACAAATGAGTGACTTAGCATGCATACATATACTATCTTAAAAGGTGTTCACTGCCGCAGAGACAAGTAAAACAGAGAAGAGAGAGAGTGTTGACAGAGGAACTGCAGTTTGAAGTCAGGTGGTCAAGGAAGGTCTCTGACCTGAAGTTAGTGAGGGATCGTTGGGTGTGTGGGACTTCTGGGTGGACAGCAGAGCAGGCTAAGGTGGGAGGTTGCCTGGTGGGTTCTAGGAACTTCCAGGAGGCCAGGGTAGCCTCGAGAGGCCGGTTAGAAGAGCCGTGGGAGTGGTGGTGATGGGGCTGAGCCCCTCGGCCACATCCTCTCTTTCCTCCTTCTGAACATGGAGGCCAACTTAGATTCTGCCATGGCCTCTGCTTAGGTGTCTTCTCCATATATTCCTCCCGTTATTGTCTTCTGGAAATTGGACAGAGTGCCAGTGAACATTCCAGCCCAGGCTCTTATGTTCTTCAAGCTGTTGATTTAGCTGCATAATGACACCTAATGCTGCGTCCTTCACCGGCCTGACCACGCCCCGTGCTGTGTGCAGGGCTCCCGCCTGGACGCCAGCGCTGTGGTCCACATTCACACGTACAAACTTTCTTTCCAACTTCCCTTGAGACACCTTGCCTGGGTCCCTCGGTGTCTTTGCTCTTGTCTTGAGTGTCTTCACTGCATGTCTGCCTGTATAAACCTCGGCCCATCTGTAGGGGTTGCTCCATCGCTGCTTCCTCCCTGGAGTCTCGCAATGATCTCTACTCCTCTAAACCTGCAGAGCCATTACTTTTCTTTTGTCCCTCTTGGAACTTGGTATATTCCTTAGTCATTGGATTTTTCTACTCTACATGTTTGCTGAGCACCTACTCTGTGTATCTAGAAGTCTGTGCTATGTTTTGCAGTTAAGGGTGAGGACCCTGGACTAGAACTCTTGTTGTACTAGTTTCTAGCTAGGTGATCTTATTCAAGTTACTTACCTCTCTGGGCATCAGTTTCCAGGTCGGTTACCTGGGGATACGAATACCTTCCTCACGGGGCTGAAGGCTTCTCAGGTGGCACTGCTGGTAAAGAGAATCTGTCTGCCAGTGCAGGAGATGCAAGAGACACTGGTTTGATCCCTGGGTTGGGAAGGTGTCTTGAAGTAGGAAATGGCAACACACTGCAGTATTCTTGCCTGGAAAATTCCATGGGCAGAGGAGCCTGGCATGGGGCCCGCAAAGTATCACACGTGACTGAGCACATAGGGTTGGTGGGAAGATTAGTGAGTTACTGTATGTAAATCGTGTATGCATTAACATGGATGTGCTAGCTGTGTCTGTATTGTCTTAATACTTTTATTTCCAGCTGAACTATAATGTAGGAATTGTATCTACTGTCCCATTTCATTTTAGATTCTGATTTCGGAGCTCAGCGACTTATGCATAGATGATCCCCATGAAATGTGTGTTGATGCTGATACTTTATGTCCAGACACCTAAGACTGCAGGGCACACACACTATGACATGGCAAACTGAACACAGGAATCAGCCCACCTGTTCTGCTCCACCAGCTCAGGGACCAGACCTCAGCGAGCTAACGTGAACTAGAATGCTACCATCTAATCTTAGGACATATTTTAGGAAATATTTATTAAAGATTCTAGATGCAAACTTTGCAAAATACAAAAGAAGTGACTGTTTTACAGTGAGGAAAAAAAAAACAACTGGTCATTAACTCCTTTCTAGGAATCTAACGAACTGATATTTTCTTTTCTACAAGCTCTTGTTTTGGCCACAGCAGGAGGGTAGGAACAGGAGGTGAGCCAGTACTGTGCCCTCCATCACGCTCTGCCCTCTGCAGCCTGTCATGGAGCCCCAGCTCCACACTGAGCTCAGAGAGGTGAGGGATGCCTTCCCCAGAGGCGCAGCATCCAGAGCTGTGATGACTACTTACCAGGCTTCTTACAGCTAAGGGCAGGTTTCTTTTTTAACTTTTTATTTTGTGTTATGTTATATCTGATTAACAATGTTGTGATAGTTTCAGGTGAACAGTGAAGGGACTCAGCCACACATATACATGTATCCATTCTCCCCTAAATCCCACTCCTGTCCAGACTGCCTCATAACATTAAGCAGAGTTCCCTGTGCTCTATACAGTAGGGCCTTGTTGGTAATCCATTTAAAATATAGCAGTGTGTACTGGCAACCATAAATTCATTCTCTAAGTCTATATCTTTCTGTTTTGTAAGTTCATTTGTATCATTTCTTTTCAGAATCCATAAATAAGGGATGTCATGCAATATTTCCCCTCTCTGTCTGCCTTACTTCACTCAGTATGAAATCTCTAGGTCCATCCATGTTGCTGCAGATGGCATTATTTCCTTCTTTTTATGGTTAAATAATATTCCAGTGTATAAGTGCAGGTTTCTTCACATGCAAATTTAGGTGTGTTTGCCACTGTAGACAACCACAGGACTAATATTAATAACAAGAGAAAAAAAGAACAAAAATGACTAAGGTGTTAGGTTCTTCCTGAATGCTAACTCCATTTCTGATGGTAGCAAAATGGAATCTCTTTCTCCAGGTACCCAGCGAGAGAACTGAGTTAATTTAGGCAATTTGATGATACACCTGTATCTTCTAACTACATTCTGTGTTATTGTTGTCACAGTAGTTGTTAATCAGTCACCTATTCCAAATGAATTTGAACAATATTCTCTCCAATGAATGACGTAGAATGAAATAGAAAACCAAATTTCTTTCCTCCCACTTCTATCAGATTCTAATTCTCATGAACAGCTTGCCTTTCTAATCTGTCACTGTATATCCACAGTCAGCTTGTTCCATGGCAGGCCCTGGGTGGCTACCCTGGGCCCCAGGTTTGAAGTAGAGGATCTGTAATGAGATGCTGTTCATTATTTCTGCTCTTAGAACACTGTCGATATTCAGTTTCAGAGCTAAGTGGTTTGTTTATGAAGTCGCTTAGTTAATAAAGGGTGGAACTCAGTTTTGAATTTAGATCTTCTTAGCCCATGACCCATGTTCTGACTTACTGTTCCATCATTACACTGCCTTTTCTGGCTAAGCACACTGTGCCTCCTTTCCACATCTTCCCGAGCACTGATGGGCCATCAAACAGTGAAGGTCATACCTTCAAGGTGTCTGGTCTGTGTTGTCATCTCACCTTCTTCTCTCTTTGGGCAAACTAGGGGTCACCGATCACCACGGAAGAGGACAGGAACCACTTTCTCCAGCCATTCCCTCCCACCTTCAGGTGTTGCTTAGAGTCTGAAGTCACACATGCACAACTACATCATCCTAGATAAGCTGTAGGATAATATTATGGAAGGAATGAGAACCAGGCAGAATAATAAGATAATAATCGTGGATGTACTTACTTGACATGGTGGTTTAGTTACTACGTTATGTCTGACTCTTGCGACCCCATGAACTGTAGCCCTCAGGCTCCTCAGTCCATGGAATTTTACAGGCAAGAATAACAGGAGTGGGTTGCCATTTCCTTCTCCAGAGAATCTTCCTGGCCCAGGGATCAAACCCAGGTCTCTTTCACTGCAGGCAGATTTGTTACCAACTGAGCTAATTTACTTTATAGTTCATAGGGAAAATGGAAAGGTCAAGAGAGAGAAGAGAGGCGAAAAGAGGTGCACTTGAGGGAGGAGGTCCCAGGCAGGAGGGTGACTCGTGACCCAGAGCTCCCACTCCCAGTATTTACCTGCAATGAAAATTTATTTTCATACAAAAATTTGTACATCCATGCTCCATTCATGATTATCCCAAACTGAAAGTAACCGAAGCGTCCTTCCATGGGTGAATGGATAAACAAACCAGTGCAGCCACACAGTGGAATTCTACTCAGCAATAAATAGGAGTGACCTTCAGATACAAGCAGCAGCATGAATGAATCTCAGGGGTGTTACGAGACGTGAAAAGCCCGTCTCAATAGGTTACATGCTGTGTGATTTCATTTGTAAGACAGATGTTCTGGAAAAGACAAAACTGTGGCAACAGAGGACAGAGCAGTGGTCGCCAGAGGTTAAAGGTGGAGGGAGAACAACTCTAGGCAAAGGACATACAGGAGTTTCTGGAGGTGCTGGACTTGTGTCCTGTCCTGCTGCTGGTTACATGGTTAGGGATTCCTTGGTGGCTCAGCAGTAAGGGTCCGCCTAACAGTGAAGGAGACATGGGTTTGATCCCTGGTCTGGGAAGATTCCACCTGCCTCAGAGCAACTAAGCCCATTGCTTAGAGCGTATGCTGTAGAGCTCGGGAGCTGCAACTGCTGGGCCCTCGTGTCTCAACTACTTAAGCCCGAGCACCCTAGAGCTCATGCGCCCCAACAAGAGAAGCCACCACAAGGAGAGCCCCACTGTGCAACTAGAGAGTGGCCTCCACTCACCTCAACTAGAGAAAAGCCCAGCAGCACCCAAGGCCCAGCACAGCTAAAAAGAAATGAGTACATTCTTCAAAAGGTTCAATGCACGATTAAAATTCATTGAGTGAATGGGGCGTTATTGTTTAATAGGTACAGCATCTCAGTTGAGGACGATGAAAGATTTCTGGAGATGGAGGGTGGTGATGGTGCACAACAGTATGAATGTATTTAATGCCACAGACCTGTACACTTAGAAATGTTTTAAATGGTCAATTTTATTGTTAGAACAGAGGGACGGCTCTAAGAAGATTAAATGAGTGCCAAATGCATTTTTTCCTATGAATAAAAGTAGCACAAATTCTTGTGTTAAAAGCAAAAGATTCTCAGATTGGATCCCAAAGCAAAACCAAACTGTCAGGAATGGATTAAAAGATAGATCGATAACAAAAAAGAGTCCATTTTATGTATGCGTGCAGGCTCAGGTGCTTCAGTCATGTCCGAGTCTTTGTGACCCTGGGAGCTGTAACCCACCAGGCTCCTCCATCCGTGGGATCTCCCAGGCAAGAATCCTGGAGTGGGTTGCCATTTCCTTCTCCAGGGGATCTTCCTGACCCAGGGATCGAACCCATGTCTCCTACGTTGCAGACAGATTCTTTACTGGCTGAGCCACCTGGGCAGCCCTCATTTTATGTACGGTGACGGTGGTGTTGGGCTCTCGGTCGTGTCTGACTCTTAGCAGCTCCACAGATTGTATGTTGATAAAATGAATGAATAACTAGAATAACAAAATTCGTAGAACTGTACATCAAAATGAAGTCAATGATAAAACAGTCCTGTGAAAACAGGGTACTGATGCTAGTAACAGCGATGATGGGATATGACTCGGGTAGGTGATGTGCTCCCTGCCAAATTCTGCTGTTCTGCCACTTCCTCTCCATTAGCACATCACCAAATGCCACCCTTGCTGCCTAAACCCTCCCACCTTTTCTCCTGGGTGCCTCAGATGGCTGAGCTGAGCTGCATCTGGGCATTGATTCTTTTTGTGATTCAAATGTTAAAGCAGGAGTGCTGGGATGAATATTTATGTATGGGATTGTCAAGCTTTGCAGACAAAAGCCCCCAGATTCTGTCTCACGTGGATGGACTCTGCAAACAGGACGTTACAATATCCATCTCTGCAAGGTCACAGTGCTGGTTTGTCCTAATTTTCATATGCTGATGGGACTCTGACTGAAGGAGAAAAGCCATCTTGCAGGGTCCCCAGCTACCCCTGAAGGGACTTACTGCCACCTCCTCCTTTCATTTGCCTGCTGTCCTTCCCAGGATCTAATCTAACCTCGTTGGGCTATGTCTGGTGGTCAGCACAAAAACCTGGGTGCCATCAGCATGTAGAAGGGTTTGTGTTTTCTCTTTTCCTGACATCATGGCCTCAAAACTTCCCTGTGAGGACCTGTTTCCTCTCTCACTGTGGGAACAGAGCTGGACGAGGAGTGTCTTACAGTTCAGTCGCTCAGTGGTGTCTGACACTTTGCAACCCCATGAACTGCATCACGCCAGGCTTCCATGTCCTGCATCATCTCTTCGACTTGGCTCAAACTCACGTCCATTGAGTCGGTGATGCCATCCAACTATCTCCTCCTCTGTCACCCCTTTCTCCTTCTGCCCTCAATCTTTCCCAACATCAGGGTCTTTCCCAGTGAGTTGCATCAGGTGGCCAGAGTAAGTATTGGAGCTTCAGTTTCATCATGAGCCCTTCCAGTGAATATTCAGGGTTGATTTCCTTTAGGATTGACTGGTTTGATCTCCTTGCTATCCAAGGGACTCTCAAGAGTACAGCACCACAATTCAAAAGCATCAATTCTTCAGCATGCAGCCTTCTTTATGGTCCAACTGTCACATCCATAGATAGCTACTGGAAAAACCACAGCTTTAACTATACAGATCTTTGTCAGCAAAGTGGTATCTCTGCTTTTCAGTACACTGTCTAGCTTTGTCATAGCCTCACTTCCAAGGAGCAAGTGTCTTATAGTAGAGGGTTCTTCTAATGGGAAGGGACATTCATGCCCCACCTCCACCCTTCTGAACCCAGCCCACTCCTCCAGCCTCCTTCAAGAGCCATCCAGGAAGCCAGGTTGCCTGCACTTTCTCCTTTGGAGTTTCAGTGGCACTGGTGTACACCCTGTGGTCCTGATTTTATCTAGCTGTGCGCGTGCTATCTTTCACAGTCTTGGGTGGTAGGGAATTATCTACAATGTTCCTGCTCTGCTTGTTTTCCCTGGCACCCAGACCCTCATCCCAGTGCATCTCCTTTTCAGCTCCTGTCTCTCTCCTTTATCCCTGCATGCCTCAGGGCTCTTTCCAGCACAAAAACCCAGCCTTGACACTCAGCCAGAATTCTCTGGTTGCTTCTGATAATGATGATGATGACAGTTATAATAGCTAATCTAGTGTGTTTAACTTGTGCCAGGCACTATGCCAACATGTTGCCCAGATTAATCTGTTGAATGGTAAGAAGCTTAATGAGGTAGGTAGCATTATTAGCCTCACTGTACAAATACGGAAACTGGGGCACAGAGAAGTTAAGTGAGTTGCTCCAAGTCACACAGCTATCAAGTGACAGAGCTGGATTTTGAACTCGGGCCGTTTGGCTCCAGGGGTCCTACTGTTTCTTTTCCCTTAGAGCGTGGACTTTGTACAGAATTCAACTCCCACTGGGACCCGGGCACCGCCTCCCTCTTCAGCCCCAATGCCCTCCGGTTACCATGGCCATATCTATTAGCCTCCAGTAATGACAAATGAGAGGTAACTCAGCAGTGGCCACAGGACTGGAAAAGGTCAGTTTTCATTCCAATCCCAAAGAAAGTCAATGCCAAAGAATGCTCAAACTACCGCACAATTACACTCATCTCACACACTAGCAAGGTAATGCTCAAAATTCTCCAAGCCAGGCTTCAGCACTACGTGAACTGTGAACTTCCAGATATCCAAGCTGGTTTTAGAAAAGGCAGAGGAACCAGAGATCAAATTGCCAACATCTGCTGGATCATGGAAAAAGCAAGAGAGTTCCAGAAAAACATCTATTTCTGCTTTATTGACTATGCCAAAGCCTTTGACTGTGTGGATCACAATAAACTGGAAAATTCCGAAAGAGATGGGAATACCAGACCACCTGACCTGCCTCTTGAGAAAGCTATATGCAGGTCAGGAAGCAATAGTTACAACAGGACATGGAACAACAGACTGGTTCCAAAAAGGAAAAGGAGTACATCAAGGCTGAATATTGTCACCCTGCTTATTTAACTTATATGCAGAGTACATCATGAGAAACGCTGGGCTGGAAGAAGCAGAAGCTGGAATCAAGGTTGCCAGAGATATGCAGATGACACCACCCTTATGGCAGAAAGGGAAGAGGAGCTAAAGAGCCTCTTGATGTAAGTGAAAGAGGAGAGTGAAAAAGTTGGCTTAAACCTCAACATTCAGAAAACGAAGATCATGGCATCTAGTCCCATCACTTCATGGGAAATAGATGGGGAAAGAATTGAAACACTGAGAGTTTTTATTGTGGGGGGCTCCAAAATCACCGCAGATGGTGACTGTAGCCATGAAATTAAAAGACGCTTGCTCCTTGGAAGAAAAGCCATGACCAACCTAGACGGCATATTAAAAAGCAGAGACATTACTTTGCCAACAAAGGTCCATCTAGTCAAAGCTATGATTTTTCCAGTGGTCATGTATGGATGTGAGAGTTGGACTGTGAAGAAAGCTAAGTGCTGAAGAACTGATGCTTTTGAACTGTGGTGTTGGAGAAGACTCTTGAGAGTCCCTTGGACTGCAAGGAGATCCAACCAGTCCATTATAAATGAGATCAGTCCTGGGTGTTCATTGGAAGGACTGATGTTGAAGCTGAAACTCTAATACTTTGGCCACCTCATGCTGAGAGCTGACTCATTGGAAAACACTCTGATGCTTGGAGGGATTGGGGGCAGGAGGAGAAGGGGATGACAGAGGATGAGATGGCTGGATGGCATCACCAACTCGATGGACATAAGTTTGAGTGAACTCCGGGAGTTGGTGATGGACAGGGAGGCCTGGCGTGCTGCGATTCATGGGGTCGCAAAGAGTCGGACACGACTGAGCAATTGAACTGAACTGTAGTGAATGACAAATGCAGAAAGGGAATGCAGCCTCTCTCAGGGCCCTGTCTGACTGGTGTCTATCTAGAAACCCTTTGGCTCCTCTTGCCCTGCTAGAAGACTCTCCCTTCATCTCTTAGCCCCGGGGCTTCCGCCTTTGTAGGCCTGTTCAGGACAGCGCCATTTGCTCTGGGCTGCTTGTCATGGACACGCGATTCCGTGACGCCCCGCCCGTGGCTCCTGGCCCACCAGCCACACCAGGCTTGCCTCCTTGTCTGGCCTTGGTGTTTGCTGTTCCCTGCACTTGCTGCACTTTCCCTTGATCTTCACATGCCGAATTCCTCCTCTCATCCGGGGCTTTGTTCAGATGCCGCCTTCTCAGACAGGCCTTCTCAGGCCAGCCGGGCTAAACTTGTTTTCCTGCCAGTCAGTCACCCTGTGTCCTGTGTCCTGCGTCAGTTTCTTCCCAGAGCGTGGTTTTCACTACTTGAGGTCACCTGTGGGCTCGTGATCTATGGCTGCACAGCAGTCTACCCCTTTGCTTGGTGGCTTAAGCAAGAGCCATTGCATTGTATTTCCCCAACTTGTGGGTCAGATATGCGGGCAGGGCTGCCTGGTGGCCCGACTGGAGTGTTTGGAAGATTGGGTTCAGCCAGGCCTGGACACAGAAGTGCCTGCACATCACAGCTCTGACATGGAACCCATGGGGTGCTGACTTCTTACAGAGGCCCAGGTGGAAATCACAAAGCTTCTTATGACGAAGCCTCAGAAGTCCCAGGGTGTTCTTTCTGCACATTCTATTGGTCAAGCAAGTCACAAGCCCAGATCAGAATTAAGTTCGGAGAGTGTAGGCTTCATCTCTTATACGAGGACTGGAAAAGAATCTGTGGCTGTGTATCAGTCAACTACGCATTATAGTTTATTTTACGTTTGGCTGCCCTGGGTCTACGTTGCCGCATGTAGGCTTTCTCAAGTCGCAGTGAGCGGATGCGTCTCGCCTCGAGGTGGGGCCTCTTGTTGCAGAGCACAGGCTGTAGGGCATTCGGGCTTCAGTAGTTACAGGGCAAGGGCCTAGCTGCCCTGGGGCGTGTGAGATCTAAGATCAGGAATCAAACCTGTGTCCCCTGCATTGGCAGGCAGATTCTTAACCACTGGGCCACCACAAAGTCCCCAGTCCACTACATTAAAAAAAAAAAAAGTTTATTATCTGTCCCTTTTGTTTACAGTATGAACTCCTTGAAGGCAGGTTCTTCCTCTCCTGTCACATTGGATCCCCAGCACCTAGAATATGGTGATAGATAAATATGTGCTGAATGTCTATAAGAATGAAATGATGAATGAATGAAAAGGTAAAGGAATGAAAAACCAAATGAATGTTCATTATTAGATGTTCAGAATATATATTTATCAAATAAATGGAGGCATTTAAACTGTTATTATTAAAAGAGTTGAGAGAATTATTCTCAGCACATATATAGGTGTTGAGTATCAATAGCTGCTATGAACAAATTAATAATGCTGTATATATAGTAAAATCAGTCTATGTATTTAATAAACAAGCAGAATTGACCAGATCTCCACTCCCTTGTTGTTGTTCAGTCACTCAGTCATGCCCAACTCTTTGCAACCCCAGGGACTGCAACACACCAGGCTTCCTTCACCTTCGCTATCTCCCAGAGTTTGCTCAAACTCATGTCTATTGAGTTGATGATGCCACTTCCTTGACATCTTGCCTTTTCCCTTTCTCTCTGAAGGTTGCAGAAGGGCCTCTCTAATGGGAGGGATTAGCCAGTACCACTCCAGGCCCCCCAAATCCCCTCATCTCTGGGTTGGGGTGGAGCCTTGCCTCCACACCTTTCCCCTCCCTGAGAGCCAACACTCACTCACTTTGAGGTCATTAATGTGGGGGCTGAGATGATCATCTGAGACTCTCAGATGGCTGAATTCTGATTCCCAGCTGCTCTCCAGGAAGATCAAATGAGATTACAGGTCTCTTAACATTCTGGCACCTTCCTGCCCTTGGGTGAGAGCCTGCTTACAGTTATGGCTGGACTCCCTGGGTTGAACCCTGAGAGGGAGTTGGCATCTGATATGCCAGGAAGGGAAGGGTGCCCTCACCAGGTGGCCCCACATACACATGCATAGAGTCCCTCACCAGTGAGCAAAGGTAGGACCTGGCAGCTGGTGTTTGAGCCNGATGTTGGCAATTTGATCTCTGGTTCCTCTGCCTGTTCTAAAACCAGCTTGAACATCAGGGAGTTCACGGTTCACATATTGCTGAAGCCTGGCTTGGAGAATTTTGAGCATTACTTTACTAGTGTGTGAGATGAGTGCAATTGTGCGGTAGTTTGAGCATTCTTTGGCATTGCCTTTCTTTGGAAATGGAATGAAAACTGACCTTTTCCAGTCCTGTGGCCACTGCTGAGTTTTCCAAATTTGCTGGCATATTGAGTGCAGCACTTTCACAGCATCATCTTCCAGGATTTGAAACAGCTCAACGGGAATTCCATCACCTCCACTAGCTTTGTTCTTAGTGATGCTTTCTAAGGCCCACTTGACTTCACATTCCAAGATGTCTGGCTCTAGATGAGTGATCACATCCTCATGATTATCTGGGTCGTGAAGATCTTTTCTGTACAGTTCTTCTGTGTATTCTTGCCACCTCTTCATAATATCTTCTGCTGCTGTTAGGTCCATACCATTTCTATCCTTTATCGAGCCCATCTTTGCATGAAATGTTCCCTTGGTATCTCCAATTCTCTTGAAGAGATCTCTAGTCTTTCCCATTCTGTTGTTTTCCTCTATCTCTTTGCATTGATTGCTGAAGAAGGCTTTCTTATTTCTTCTTGCTATTCTTTGGAACTCTGCATTCAGATGCTTCTATCTTTCCTTTTCTCCTTTTCTATCTTTGGACAAGGGGTGGATTTTCATGACTTCACCTACATGGAGAGTAGATTTGCAGAGGAACTTGAAGAGGATCCTGTGGGGGCAGAAGGGAAGGGCACAATGGGAGAGTGTAGGTCAGAGTCACAGTTAACATACATACCAATGCATATTTATATACATATGCCTGGACGGAAAGCTATGGCAAGCCTAGACAGCATACTAAAAAGCAGAGACATCATTTTGCTGGCAAATGTTCATCTAGTCAAAGCTATGGTTTTTCCAGTAGTCATGTATGGATCTGAGAGTTGGATCATTAAGAAGGCTGAGTACTGAGGAATCAGTGCTTTCAAACTGAGGTGCTGGAGAAGACTCTTGAGAGTCCCTCGGACAGCAAGGAGATCAAACCAGTCCATCCTAAAGGAAATCAGTCCTGAATATTCATTGGAAGGACTGGTGCTGAAGCTCCAATACTTTGGCTACCTGATGAGAACTGACTCATTAAAAAAGACCCTGATGCTGGGAAGGATTGAAGGCAGGAGGAGAAGGGGATGACAGAGCATGACATGGTTGGATGGCATCACTGACTCAGTGGACATGAGTTTGAGCAGACTCGAGTAGAGAATGGAGGACAGAGGAGCCTGACGTGCTGGTGTCTATGGGGTCGCAAAGAGTGAGACGCAACTTAGTGACTGAACAACAATGCATGCATAGCTTATAGCTGCAATGAAGACTCATTTGGACACGGAAACTTAGAAATGTATGATTTAGGGATGATATCTCTTTCTGTCTCTTCTTTGTCTCTAATCCTTGAACCCTTGCCCTTGTTTCTTTATGTTCCAAGCTTCCTAAATCAGAGCACGTGGAAGATGAATAGTCTGGAGAGACATCACCTTAGGTAGACATGTACGTGTAGGAGTTGCCTTCTTCAGTGACTTCTTTGTTTATCACGGATCTCTGACCTCAGTGACTCTAGCCCTTCAGTGGATGGAGTTTCCTGTGGGAAAGTTGGTCCTGACACCCTCAATTCAGGCATAAGATGCCTTTCCCCATGGGAATGACATTGACCTTGACATCCAGAAATGGTTGAGATACTGTAAAGTATGTTACAGTTTGGTATAATCAAAACAAACATGGAATTTAAAGTTGGGAAGACTCTAAGGGAAAATAGTGGCTTTTTTACTTTGGGATAAGTGGTTTTGAGCAGGTTATTTAAACTTTTCAAGGTTAAGTTGCCTTAGTGATAAACAAGGATAATCATATCTACATAATAGGCTTATTGAGAATTCACACAATTTATATAAACCCTGGAACACAGAATATGCTCAGCAGATGATGGGCATTGTTATTTTATCTTTAGTTTTTTAGTTTATTTAGATTTGTCTGAGGCTTGCACAGGTTGGACAGGATTTGTGGACATCCTGTATTCAGCACCTGTTTCTTACGCACCTTTAGGACACAGGGCTTCATAAGATTTCCTTTTGTTAGCTATGTTGATGAGAGCTGCCCAAAGACATTGACTCCCTCTGTAAGGATTTTAAAATCACTTAGTTGAAAATTTTTAGGTAGCAATAGTGTTTTGATACTGATTTTTTAATTTACTCATCTCTAAGATGGGAAAAGGTGAGTCCTGAGGTCTTTCTCAGTCTGCCTTAGCGATGTCACTTCATGATTGTATGGTACAGCTTGTGTGAATCATTATAAGCATGTTTCAGTTTTACAAAGTTTAATAATAAAGATATAATTCTCAGTCATCTTTAGAATTTATTTCGAATTATTGCTATCCCAGCTGTTCATTCTTTGGGAGTCCATCTAATCTGGTGCCATATTATCCAGGAATATGTCCCCACCCTCCACTACAATATTCTTTGTGGCCCATTGTACCCTTCTGAGGCAGCCAAGATATTCATGACAGAATTACCCTCTGTTAAACAATGAATAATGCTATGGTCTCAAGGAACCCTCTTTTCCATGAAAGTCTTTTCTTTAACCATGTGGTGGATATGTTATTCTTTTCAGTTTGTTGGAAAATGGACATTTTCCATGGAAATTGGTGTGACATTTTTCAACACAGTACCATTGTACTTAATTCTTTAACTGCTCCCTGGTGTTCAAGCAATCTGTTTTGATTTTATGAGCTAATATTTTCACTGAAATGACTTCACTTACGTCTTGTTCCACTTACCTTGGAAGTCTACTAAGATGGCTTTGGCAAAAGACAGCAATTTTGTGGGGTTGATGGTACCTGAATAAAGCAGAGATTGCCTCAATAAATATCCTGAGTATTATTATTTGTTTATGACTTGCTCTGTTCAAAAAAAGATTGTAGCCAAGTGGGTTGGTTATATCCTATGAAGAATTATGCTTACAGAATATTTTCCCTGAAGCATTTTAATAGATGTTATTTATTAAATGGTATATTTTATCCTATCGAAGACTTGCTAGCTCTTGCTTTGACTTAAAATATGATTGTTCACACAGTTAGTTTTTCTGGGATGGACCACAGTAATATTTTAAAGCTGTCATTTATTTATTTGATGGTGCTATGAGAGTTATATGAGGTTAGATGAATTATCAGCAAAGAGATAGGAGTCAGTACCCAGTGGAAATGTTTGTTGTGGGTAGATTGATCAAGAATAAGTGACATAGCACAGAGCCCTTGGATGTGCTCAGTTCAGTTTAGTTCAGTTCAGTTGCTCAGTCGTGTCTGACTGTTTGCGACCCCATGAATCGCAGTGCGCCAGGCCTCCCTGTCCCTCACCAACTCCTGGAGTTCACTCAGACTTGCGTCCATCGAGTCAGTGATGCCATCCAGCCATCTCATCCTCAGTCGTCCCCTTCTCCTCCTGCTCCCAGTCCCTCCCAGCATCAGAGTCTTTTCCAATGAGTCAACTCTTCGCATGAGGTGGCCAAAGTACTGAAGTTTCAGCTTTAGCATCATTCCTTCCAAAGAAATCCCAGGGTTGAGCTCCTTCAGAATGGATGTGCTCAACATGGATGTAAATAATATACCGGTTCATAGAGGAGAATCTCCTAAACACAGGTGGTGTTACAAAAAAATCTAGATAAATTCTCTCCTTAGAATGTTGCTGTTCAGTTGTTGCTGGTTCAGTTGCTGTTGACTCTCTGCGACCTCATGGACTGCAGCACTCCAGGCTTCCTTGTCATTCACCATCTCCTGGAGTTTGCTCATACTCATGTCCATTGAGTCGGTGATGCCATCTGATGGTGAAACTCGTCCTTAAAATGAGCTTGTGTCAACATTCAGCAGTTCTTAGTGCTGGAAACAGCGGCTCATTTAATGACTCTCAGCTGTGTCTTTGATCCTGTTTTGAGTGCTTCACACTCGCCTTATGTATTTTCTGTCATTATCACAACTCCTGAAGTGAAAGTAAAAGTGTTAGTCTCTCAGTGATGTTGGACTCTTTGTGACCCCATGGACTGTAGCCTGCCAAGCTCCTCTGCCCATGGACATCTCCAGGCAAGAGTGCTGGAGTGGGTTGCCATTTCCTTCTCCAGGGAATCTTCCTGGCCCAGGGATCGAACCTGGGTCTCCCTCATTGCAGGGAGATTCTTTACTGTCTGAACCACCAGGAAACACCTCGGCGTCATTATTCCCATTGTATATATTTGAATACACAGTCTCAGACAGATGAGTTGACTTGTCACACACCTTGGCTAGGTGTAGCTAAAACAGAATGCACCACTTACCTGGATCCAGACCTATATCACTGATCCTTAAATGTGTTTTTCTGAAACCATCTGTTCCTTTATTAAATGTTAAAGCTTGTTCATCACTATGATTTATATTTCTGAGTTTAATAAATGTTAAGGTAGTAAAAGAATTGATATTAAAATAGTTTCAGCACTTTTAAAAAATACAGATATTGTTTGTACGGAAACAAAATTTTATTAACATAATATATTTAACTTGAAAGGTGGTGCCTCCTTGGACTTGAAAGCCTGTCCTCCTAAACCATCTAAATGGATCCTGGACATGACCTGGCTAAATTTGGTGGAACTCAGCAAACTTAGACAGTTTTCTGATGTCCTTGATCAGGTAACTTGTGCTTTGAATAAACTTATGATAATATCCTCATGGGCAGCTTCCTGATTTATCCCCGGCTGTTTGGGGAAGAGAAAGATTTCTTACTGCTGTCACTCCTAAAATGGAATGACCAGTGCTTGACCTTCCTCATGGCTCATTCATATTCTGATAAAGTACACTCCACCCATGGCAGGCTGGTCTCCAGGAAGAAATTAGTTGCCCAGGAAGTTTAACTAATGCTGTCCTGGGCCATATGTCAGTATCACCAAATGGAGATCTACCAGTGGGAAAACAGATTCAATTAGTTTAAGAGATTGCTGTTACAATATAAAATCATGCTATTTTCAATTGTTTTTTTGCTTTTCTACTTAAAATGAAACTCTAATATTGCTTTTCTCTAAAAAAAAAGAGAGATTAGATATGTTCAAGAAGTTTTGTCATCTTCCTATAGATTGAATGATGAGAAATAGGCACAACCTGCCTCTGAATGCTAAATATCCTTTCTTGCCTCTAGTTCCTGTTTCTCTCTTCTTCCTCTCCTTGTTTACACTGCCTTAGCTAGACTTCTGGGTATGAATCTAACACAAACACCTGGCCTTTTATTTTTAGAAGTTGTTGTACTTTCATAAACAGACAGTTTTGGATGAACTGTGTGTGTACTGGAATTATGGCACTTGGGTATGGAAAGTTGAATTGGGACAAGTCAAGAAACAGGTTCTTGAAAATCTGATGACCAGCGGGAAGTTGTGTGAATAGCAATGTTGCTTTCTTCAGCTGCACATTGAAGGCTTTGACCAGAAGATGTCCAAACACTGGTCCTTTTTAAAAACTGATGTATGATTGGGCTTTCCTGGTGGCTCAGATGGTGAAGAACGTGCCTGCAATGCAGGAGACCTGGGTTTGATCCCTGGGTCTGGGAGATCCCCTGGATACCCACTCCAGTATTCTTGCCTGGAGAATCCCATGGACAGAGGAGGAACCTAATGAGCTACAGTTCACGGGGTCGCAAAGAGTCAGACTTGACTGAGCAACTAACACTTTCACTCTTACACATGGTTGGTTCACAGTGTTATGTTATTTTCTGGTGTACAGAAAAGTGATTTAGTTTTACACACACACATGGACACACACACATACACACTATATTTTTTCTCATTAGGGTTTATTATAAGATATTGAATAGAGTTCCCTGTGCTGTACAGTAGGACCTTGTTGTTTATCTATTTTGTATATAGAAGTTTATATCTGCTGATCCCAAACCCCCAATTTCTCTCTCTCTCCCTTTCCTTTTTTGTAACCATAAATTTGTTTTATATGTCTCTGAGTTTGTTTCTGTTTCATAAGTAAATCTATTTGTATCACATTTTAGAAATGATGTGTGTGTCAGTCACTCAGTCGTGTCTGACTCTTTGGGACCCCATGGACTGTAGCCTGCCAGTCTCCTCTGTGCATGGGGTTCTCCAGGCCAGAATACTGGAGTGGGTAGCCATTCTCTTTTCTAGGGGATCTTCCTGACCCAGGGATCGAACCCAGGTCTTCTGCATTGTGGGCAGATTCTTTATCACCTGAGCCACCAGGGAAGCCTTTAGAAATGATGTCATATGGTATTTATCCTAACGTTGATCCTTGACTTTGCCAGCTTGGGTTGATGGAAAGCTTAAGCTATATTTTTATGTTTTGGCTTAGGCCTGGTGATGCCCGTGTAATTTGGGTGCAAGCTATTCTCTTGGGTTAAATAGCTTTTCTTTGGGAGATTTTAATGAATTCTAGCTTGTTCCCCTATGGGGTAACTCCTAGTGACCTTTCCTGTACCATTATTTGTTATTGAAATAACTGTCTTCTGGAGATTATATTTTATACCTGAAATCCCTCCACATAATGTAGTCTTTTGTGATTTAAAACAGGTTTTTTTTTTATTCTTACATGATACTTTCTGAATATGAACCCACATGCCTTTTTCCTTTGATTACACCTCCGAGAAATGCACTTGTAACTTTTTTTTTTTAATTGGAGTATGATTGCCTAACCATGTTGTTAGTTTCAATGAAGTGAACCAGCTATATGTATACATATATCCCTTCCCTCTTAGACCTCCCTCCCACCCATCCATCCCACATCTAGGTCATCACAGAGCATTGAGCTGAGCTCCCTGTGCTAT
>SJYX01015115.1:0-36950 GCA_006410675.1 Oreotragus oreotragus | reverse complement strand
CCACCCCTCTAGATCATCACAGAGCACCGAGCTAAGCTCCCTGTGCTATACAACAGCTTCCCAATAACCATCTGTTTTACACATGTGTGTATGTACGCTTAATCACTCAGTCATGTCCAGCTGTTTGTGACCCCATGGACTGTAGCCCACCAGGGTCCTTTGTCCATGGAATTCTGTGGGCAAGAATACCGGAGCGGGATGCCATTCCCTTCTCCAGTTTTACACAGGATGCTGTATATATGTCAATCCAAAATCTCTCAGTTCGTCCCACCCTCCCTTTCCCCTTTTGTGTCAATATGTCTATTCTCTACATCTGTGTCTCTATTCCTGCCCTGCAAATGGGTTCATCTGTACCATTTTTTCTAGATTCCATTTATATGCGTTAATATACAGTATTTCTTTTTCTCTTTCTGACTTTCTTCACTCTGTATGACAGACTCTAGGTTCATCTGCACTACTGCAAATGACCCAATTCAGTTCCTTTTTATGGCTGAGTAATATTCCACTGTGGGCTTCCCAGGTGGTGCAGTGGTAAAGAATCTGCCTCTCAGTGCAAGAGGTGCAAGAGATGTGGGTTTGATTTCTGGGTTGGGAGGATCCCCTGGAGGAGGAAATGGCAACCTACTCCAGTATTCCTGCCTAAGAAATCCCATAGACAGAGGAGCCACGTGGGTTACAGTCCATGGGTTGCAAAGAGTCAGACATGACTGAACAGCAGCAGAAAAATATTCCACTTATACATGTACCACAACTTCTTTATCCATTCATCTGTTAGTGGACATTTAGGTTTCTTAGTCAAAGGAAATATACCAGAGAACTTAAGATCACCTTTATCTGGAGATCTGACTTGTTCTGTGATTGTGGGATGTTTGTTTGTTTAATGCTTATCTCTTTTCAATTTTTGGAAGCTTCAAAGGATAATGAACTGTCTTTTTTCTTCCCCTTTATCAATTGCCCAAATGAAGCAGGTGTGATTATTCACTTAATGATGATATTAAGTGGTGTATTTCAAATGACTCTAGAGTGATAGAGTATTGACCGGAAAGCTTCAATAATAAACATGTATTAAATGTTGTCTTTTGTTCCAAGAATGATCCTGGGAAATGAGATCTCATGAATCAAAACAGATTTCTTTAAAATAATGAAAATGAATTTCCATTGATCTCTTTATTCTTTACAGAGTTGTTACCACAAAGGCATAGAAAAAAAATGACACAGCAGGGTTCTCCCTTTAAAAGGGGCCTGTAGGCTGGTGTTAATACAGACTGACTTTAAAGCAAATCACATTTGATTTTCGACTCTCAGACTTTTTGGTACCAGGCTATAAAATTTTAAAAAATAGTCAAGGGATATCATTTCCTTTTCCTATGCCCATATTCTTGCCTGGAGAATCCTGTGGACAGAGGAGCCGGATGGGCTACAGCCCATGGGGTTGCAAAGAGTCAGACACACCTGAGCATGCACACACACACACACACACAGGATATCATTCACACATGTCTGGAATCATCAGATAAATATCTGTGAAGTCTTGCTGAAAGGTTTTTCTATGGTGTGACACATTTCTTATCCCCTGGTCTTTTCAGATATCAAGAAATGAGAAAATGTGGAAAATTTGGTTTGATAAGGAAAACCCTGAGGAGGAACCCCTTCCAAACGCCTATGATAAATCTCTTGATTGCTTTCGACGTCTTCTCCTTATTAGATCCTGGTGTCCCGACAGAACCATTGCCCAGGTAAAAAGTGCATATGTTAAAAAATAAGAGAATATTTTAAAGGAGAATTTCCTTTTACATTTTAAAGAATATTTAAAATGTTAACCCCCCATGAGAATTGTCATAGGGGCTTCTGTCTAATTTTCCAACAATGCAGTTGTGAAAAATGGAAAAATGTACTGAGGTGTACATGTGGCTAGGTGATTTACTAATTTTCTTTGGCCTAAGTGGTACAATAAGAGTGAATGAGGAAGCTATTTTTTGTTTTGTTTTGTTTCTTTAAAAATTTTTTTTAATTATGGTAAAAAAATCCTGTAATATAGATCATACTATTTTACCACGCGTAACTATATGGTCCAGTGGCACTAAGTACATTCACACTGACATTAAGCACTAAGTCCTCAATTTCCTTCCCCACCCCATCCTCACCCCCCAACCCCCTGCTGGCATCTACCAATGTACTTTCTGACTCTGAATTTGACTCTTCTAGGTACTTTGCATAAGTGGAATCAAAATCTGTCTGCACCTACTGTATATTGAAATGCGTCTTTAATGTTAGCTTAATATATGTCCTACAAACAGATTGCACCATCCTTGTTTTCCCTTGTGCTATATATTAATAGTATAGTAGTAAAAACTACGTTTCTAAGGTGGGCACATTGGTATAACATAAAGGTAATGCATTGTTCTTCCATATCATTTTTACATTAACTCAGAAAAGATAGGGAACTCCATTTTGCCAGTAATAATGTAGTGTTCCCTGGTGGCCCAGATGGTAAAGCATCTGCCTGCAATGTGGGAGACCTGGGTGTGATTCCTGGGTCGGGAAGATCCCCTGAAGAAGGAAATGGCAACCCACTCCAGTATTCTTGCCTGTAAAACTCCATGGACTGAGGAGACTGGTAGGCTATAGTCCATGGGGTTGCAAACAGTCAGACACGACTGAGCTACTTCACTTTCACTTTTCACTTTCAATGTAGTATTTCTTGAGTAGGAACACTGTTCAGTTACTAGAGAGGAGAGAGAAAGTCTACAGGGCTGTACAGAGTTCCAAAACCCATAGTCGTTACCCTGGGATGTGTCAAAAACCTTGATGTGAGAAAGAAGCTTTGCCTAAAATTCCTTGAGTGATACATAGGTTTAAACATAAGCCCTGCCTCCAGAAGATCCATCTTTTCAAAGACTTTTCATGTGCTTCCATCATGGAAGTTTATGCATGAAACAGACTTGAGGTGTCTTGCCATCACAGCTAAAAGTTAAATGCTACTATTCCCAGACATCGATTTTTTTTAATGGACTTTTAAGAATAAGTCATAAAATAACAGTAGGCTGGAGTTCCTCATAGAAGGTAGGGAATTTTCCCCTTTACTCTCCAGAGGACTGTTAAAAACATTCGGAGTAATCAACTCTCAGTCCTCCTAGGTACCTTGGAAACAACCGAATTCAATGATTTATTCAGAAAAGAAAAATGAATGTTGCAACTCAGGGCCCAGAGATCACCCTTCCTTTGATTTTTCTTCTCAACTTCATTCCTTTTATCTTGCCCAAATGAATTGTCAAACAGTTGCCTTATTTAAGGGGAATGTAGAAGTTTCAAGTAGACTTTTCTCCCTTCTCTCTCTTGCTCTCTGCCTCCCTCCTTCCTTTCCTTCTCTCTTCTTTCCTTCCTTCTTTTCCTTTTAATTCTTTTCACACTTTATTGGGGTAAATGTGGAAATTTAAATGTTTCCCACTGCTTTGTAACTTTGTTATCTTTATCCTGGCCTGAAATCCTTAGGCTGACAACAGCCATGTCTTCCTAACGAGTCTCCTCTAGTTCATTCTCACCCCGCCCACCCTAGTCCATCTTGTATATTCTAGGAGAAATGGAAATATCATTATGCTCTTCCTTTAATGGCTTCCCATGGTGCTTATGATAACATCCAAGTCTTAAGCAAGATCTAGAAGGCCCCTTGCAAACATGTTCTCTCCTCTGAGGTTCTTATTCTCACATTAGATTTCTTGTGTGATTTTTCAACCAGACACCTTCTTGGGAAGCATATGAGAAGGTCCACACTGTAGACATATTCAGTCCCTATTCCTCGTAAGAGCATTAGGCTTATTCTTAGCATTTCAGCTGAGCGTGACTGCAGACACCGTCAAAATCCTGGTTAAAAGAACAATGTACTATCAGAGGATGTCTTGTGCTACTGCTAGTTTCTGTATAGTTGCTGAGCTAAGAACGGTTTTTATAGTTTTAAATGCTTGAAAAAAAACTCAAAACAATATTTTGTGATATGCAAAAATTATACAACATTTGAATTCCAGGGTCTATAAAGTCTTAATGGAACATTTGTTTATAGACTGTCTATAGCTGCTTTCATGCTACAGTGATAGGTTGAGTTGCTGAACCACAGACTGTATGGCCACCAAAATATAAAATATTTACTGCTTGGCCCCTGACGTAGGGAACAGTGTATTAGCTCATAGCTTGAATAGAAATTTCCATGTGGGATCAATGATGAGTTCTATGACCAGCTCGGCTTTTTGAGCTCCCTGCTAGACTAGAAGATAAAGCCCTTGGACCTTGAGAGATGCTGCTCTGAGGGCTGTACCGGGTACCTGTGGCTGAGCAACAACTGCAGTCTGTGGTGCACCTGGGCATCCAGGCTACGAAGTCATTTCTGACCACCAAGCACACTGCCCAATGGCTGTGATGAATTTGTATACCAGTGGACTTTTGGAGATGCCAAAGAGTGTCAACCAAACTTTTAAAGTATCTTTCAGAAGGCTGTAAAAAATGTGTGAAAGTAAAAACGTTAGTCATTCAGTTGTGCCTGACTGTGTGACCCCCTGGACTGTAGCCTGCCAGGCACCTCTGTCCATGGGATTCTCCAGGCAAGAATATTAGAGTGGGTTGCCTTGCCCTCCTCCAGGGGATCTTCCTGACCCAGAGATTGAACTCAGGTCTCCTGTGTTGCATGCAGATTCTTTACCATCTGAACCACCAGGGAACTGTTTATATTAATGCTTACGTTAGCGAATTCCTTAGTGGATCTGGTCAACTGGATATTAAGAGATACAAAAATAAGTGGCATCCTGTGCTCCAAGTCCAGTTGGGTTAAGCCTTTAAAATTAATTAAGTAATTCAATAAGTATTTGATACATTTCTTTCCATAAGTAGTCATTTAACAGTAATTATCTATTTGTTAAGTATCCATTCAGTCCCAGGCGTTGTACTACTTACTTGATTATTTGAATGCTTGTAACTTTCCCTTGAGCTTTCCAGGTGGCGCTAGTGGTAAAGAGCCACCTGCCAGTGCAGGAGATTCAGAAGTGCCGGTTTGATCCCGGCAACCCACCCCAGTGTTCTTGCCTGGGAAATCCCGTGGACAGAGGAGCCTGGTGGGCTCAGTCCCTGGGGTTGCACAGTGTCAGACACGATGGAGCACATATGCACACACACACACTTTTCCTTTAAAGCATCTTCAATGATAGAGTTGCCAAATATTTTAAACCTTCTGTATAGTATGAAGCAGCCAGTATATTGAAACAGGTCCCAGACAAGGATTCGACCAACCTGGTTTCTGGTCTTTTAAATGTGTGATTGTGTTTTTGGCAAGTAAAGTCTGAAAGTGTTAGTCACTTAGTTGTGTCTGACTCTTTGAGATCCCATGGACTGTAGCCTGCCAGGATCCTCTGTCCATGGGATTCTCCAGGCAAGAATACTAGAGTGGGGTGCCATGCCCTTTTCCAGTGTATCTTCCCGACCCAGGGATTGAACCTGGGTCTCTCACGTTGCTGGCAGACAGAGTGAGGATTCAAACAAATAAGCAAGCAAGCAAATAAAGAGGTTAACTCACAAGAAAAAAAAAAAAAAAAAAACCCAAAAAAACCTCTGCCTATTTGCCTGACAGGATTACTGTGGACATCATTGAAATAATATGCAAAAACAAATTTTGGGAACCACACTGAATTGTGAATAAGAAGGGGTTGGACCTAGTTTTGGAGAAGAACATGGCAACCCACTCCAGTGTTCTTGCCTGGAGAATCCCAGGGACGGGGGAGTCTGGTGGGCTGCCGTCTCTGGGGTCGCACAGAGTCAGACACGACTGAAGCGACTTAGCAGCAGCAGCAGCAGGAGCTAGTTTTGGTGACCTGTGTGCTGTTTTTGGCAGGCCCGTAAATACATCATGGACTCCATGGGACAGAAGTATGCAGAAGCCGTTATCCTGGACTTGGAAAGGACCTGGGAGGAATCCGACCCTCGGACACCGCTCATCTGTCTCCTGTCTATGGGCTCAGACCCCACAGACTCCATCATCGCCTTGGGGAAGAGACTAAAAATAGAAACGCGCTACGTGTCCATGGGACAAGGCCAGGAGATCCATGCTCGCAAGCTCCTGCAGCAGACCATGGCAAATGTGAGGCCCGCTGTCTACTTTTGTATTCTGCTGTTGACATTGCCGCCTATAGGGTAACAAGGCAGGAAAGAACCTACACATCCTTAAGCGCTAAAATTTATGTGTTGCGTTCTGTTTGCTAAACCGGGAAAAGTACCTCTTAGAAAATTTTCATGGAAAAATGAATACAATGTAAAATGTTTTCTGCTGAGCCTTGAATTCTGGGAAGCTTGTCTAGTGAGAGCATCTTATTTCCTGACCCATTTGCATAGTGTTCAACCCTGCTCCAAGTCCCGAACCTTCTTTAGGGTTCACAGCTCCCCCTCTGTGCCTCAAGTTCCAGCCCCTGCAGATCTGCTTGGGGAATCCACAGCACTCTGGAATCCACAACACAATCCAGAATGCAAAATCTGTGCCCTGGAGTCCAATAGGCCTGGTCCAGATTCCAGAGGCCAGGAATCTGCCATTACCCTGTGGTGGTACCAGAGATTTTCTGGAAACCTGGCTTGTCGCCTTCCAGGTGGGCTCCTAGAGCGCTTGGCAGCTTACAAATTCAACAGCATACAGCTCAGGCCATGCTCAGGACTGGTCTGGGGCCACTGTAGCTGGAAGTCATGTGATGACCTGCCAATGGGACAAGTTCAGAGCTGAGGCACTTTGAGGGACTTAAAGTTACCTGAATGCAGAAGGTCCTGTTTCCTCTCTGGAACTCAAGCTCCAGAACACTCATGTGTTTACCCTGGTCTAACCTTAGGTGTCCAGGCGGATCTGGTTTTATAATAGTGTACACTCGGGTCACCACCTTGAAGAGCCAGAGGCTCCTCCCAGCGCATGAAGTCTCTCTGGTGTCCACGCAGTCATTTATCAAAGGCATTTAGAAGGTCCTTCTATATGTACCATCCTTTCTGTCACTTTGCAGGTTTAATGAAAAGGGGAGAAAAGCCCCACCATCAACACACAGCAAGACTCCAAAGGGTGTACATTTTGGCAGGTCCATTTGTAGTCAGTCCCTTGACCTTAACCTCAATTTCCACATATAAAGTATATATACGGGCTTCCCTGGTAGCTCAGCTGGTACAGAATCCGCCTGCAATGTAGAAAACCTGGCTTCAGTCCCTGGATGGGGAAGATCCCCTGGAGAAGGGCATGGCAACCCACTCCAGTGTTCTTGCCTGGAGAATCCCCTTGGACAAAGAAGCCTGACAGGTTGCAGTCCAGGGGGTCGCAAAGAGTCAGACATGACTGAGTGACTAAGCACAGCCTTCTTTTGGGTTCCCAGCTCTGCCAGAGGCTCCCTCCGCCCCTGCTCCCCTTTCCCTGCACCCTTTGGCCAAGAACACGGTGGCAGAAGCACTTGCCTCTTATTCCTACTGGAGAACATGCAGTCATGGTCTAGACGCTTTTCCAGCCTATTTTGGAGCAGACTCCATGCCTCCTTCACTAAGCCTGAGCTCTCCCCTCGATATCTCAAGAACCCTCTGTGCCCTCCAGGGAACACCTCCCCTCCCCCCACCATTTTGAACAAAACTGGCTGTCTCCCCCCAACCACCAGGCAGAGGGCCCACCATGAAACCACCGGGTTCTAGGTCCTAGCTGCTGACTCTAGAACCTTCCCACTGTGCTACAGCCTGATCCCTTCCCCCAGTCTAGAACTGAGACTGTTGGGTTCTAGAATCTCCATATTTGCCTCTTCCATCCTCAAGCCATGCCTTGCCCCCAGCTTTGGTGAAAGGGAGGGTCCTCTCTTGTGCTCTGTGCTGACTGCTGGGCTTAGTTTGCAGTTGTGAGGGGGAGGGCAGACAGCACATGATTTAAGTATATTTCAGTTCAGATCAGTCGCTCAGTCATGTCCGACTCTCTGCGACCCCATGGACTGCAGCATGTCAGGCTTCCTGGTCCATTACCAACTCCAGGAGCTTACTCAAACTCATGTCCATAGAGCCAGTGATGCCATCCCACCATTTCATCCTCTGTCATCCCCTTCTCCTCCTGCCTTCAATTTTTCCCAGCATGAGGGTCTTTTCCAATGAGTTAGTTCTTCGCATCAAGTGGCTAAAGTATTGGAGTTTCAGCATCCATCCTTCCAATGAATATTCAGGACTGATTTCCTTTAGGATTTACTGGTTGGATCTCCTTGCAGTCCAAGGGACTCTCAAGAGTCTTCTTCAGCACCATAGTACAAAAGCATCCATTCTTCAGCACTCAGCTTTCTTTAAGTCCAACTCTCACATCCATACATGACTACTGGGAAAACTATACCTTTGACTANCAGGACTGATTTCCTTTAGGATTTACTGGTTGGATCTCCTTGCAGTCCAAGGGACTCTCAAGAGTCTTCTTCAGCACCATAGTACAAAAGCATCCATTCTTCAGCACTCAGCTTTCTTTAAGTCCAACTCTCACATCCATACATGACTACTGGGAAAACTATACCTTTGACTAGATGGACTTTTGTTGGCAGAGTAATGTCTCTGCTTTTTAATATGCTGTCTAGGTTGATTATACCTTTTCTTCCAAGGAGCAAGCGTCTTAATTTCCTGGCTGCAGTCACCATCTGCAGTGATTTTGGACCCTAAGAAAATAAAGCCTCTCACTATATCCATTGTTTCCCCATCTACTTGCCGTAAAGTGATAGGACTGGATGCCATGAGCTTCGTTTTCTGAATATTGAGTTTTTAGCCAACTTTTCACTCTCCTCTTTCACTTTTATCAAGAGGTCCTTTAGTTCTTCTTCACTTTCTGCAATAAGGGTGATATCATCTGCATATCTGAGGTTATTATATTTCTCCTGGCAATCTTGATTCCAGCTTGTGCTTCATCCAACCCAGCATTTAGCATGATGCCCTCTGCATATAAGTTAAATAAGCAGGGTGGCCATATACAGGCTTGACATACTCCTTTCCTGATTTACAACCAGTCTGTTGTTCCATGTCTGGTTCTAACTGTTGCTTCTTGACCTGCATACAGATTTCTCAAGAGGCAGGTCAGGTGGTCTGGTATTCCCATCTCTTGAAGACTTTCCCACAGTTTGTTGTGATCCACACAGTTAAAGGCTTTGGTGTAGTCAATAAAGCAGAAGTAGATGTTTTTCTGGAACTCTCTTGCTTTTTCTGTGATCCAGCAGATGTTGGCAATTTGATCTCTGGTTCCTCTACCTTTTCTAAATCCAGCTTGAACATCTGAAAGTTCATGGTTCACATACTGTTGAAGCTTGGCTTGGAGAATTTTGAGCATTACTTTGCTGGCGTGGGAGATGAGTGCAACTGTGGGGCAGTTTGAGCATTCTTTGGCATTGCCCTTCTTTGGGATTGGAATGAAAACTGACCTAGTCCAGTCCTGTGGCCACTGCTGAGTTTTCCAAATTTGCTGGCATATTGAGTGCAGCACTTTCACAGCATCATCTTTTAGGATTTGAAATAGCTCTGAAATCCATCCCCTCTGCTAGCTTTGTTTGTAGTGATGCCTCCTAAGGCCCACTTGACTTCACATTCCAGGATGTCTGGCTCTAGGTGAGTGATCACACCATCATGGTTATCTGGGTAGTGAAGATCTTTTTTGCACAGTTCTTCAGTGTATTCTTGCCACCTCTTCTTAACATCTGCTGCTTCTGTTTGGTCCATACCATTTCTGTCTTTTATTGAGCCCATCTTTGCATGAAATGTTCCCTTGGTATCTCTGATTTTCTTGAGATGAACGATACATCCATGATTCGGAATCCCAGGTCTAGTCCTGGCCTCTCCTTCCTCTTGGCTTCCCCTGACCGCCAACCTTGACTTCCTCCCTCTGCTAGTACTGTACTTAGAAAGTGAGGATACTAACATTCACAGGACACTGATTCAACTTGAATTAAAATAAATAATGGTGGAACTAATATTATAATTTCAGGAAACTAAATTAGAATTTAAATGGAATATTTTTAGCCTTCAATTTATCTGTGTTTTCTGTTTAGTAGTTTAATTTCTAGTCAAATGTAAAAAGATTTCTTACTATTATTAGCATATTTAAAACTTGTCAGAGACAATAGTATTTTATGCCAGAATGAACCAACTATTCTAGAATAGTGAAATGGAAGATCTGCTCAGTAAGAAGAACACAGAATATTAACACTGAAAGCAGTGAGGCCAAAGAAGCAAACTTGGCTAAGGGATTCCTTTCTGTGGCTGAATGTTCAACCATCAAAATTCTCAACTAAGAAACTTAGATCAGGAGTTACTTGTATTCTGGATGAAAGAGCATCTGAAGCCTTTTTGTTGTTATGTTTCGCATTTAATTCTCCTTTTTTTTTTTGAATTGTCAACAGTATCAATTAAATTTTCATAGGAAAAAATTAAATATTTATTCATTATATACTTCTGAAGAAAATTTAAGCAGATATGTGACATTCCAAAAGGGATCAGTTTTACATGTAACTTGATTAAGATTTTAGATCTGAGACTTAGTTTATGTTATGCGAAGAAAAATAGGTTACACTAATCAAATCAAAATGATCCAAAATTACAGAGTCAAGAAAATAACTCAAGATTATGACCTGGATATTGTAGATGATTTTAGCAAAATTATTCTATGGGTTAGATATTAAAATGATTATTATTGGGGCTTCCATATTGGCTCAATGGTCAAGAATCTGCCTTCCAATTCAGGAGACCTGGGTTTGGTCTCTGGATTGGGAAGAACTGGAGAAGGAAAAGGCAACCTACTCCAGTATTCTTGCCTGGGAAATCCCATGGATAGAGGAGCCTGGTGGGCTATAGTTGATAGGGTTGCAAACGAGTCAGACATGACTTAGTGACTAATACAACAACAAAATTATTATTGCATGACCTAAATTTTTGCCTGTGTTGCTTTGCACAAGGAATCTTCTTATGCACATAGAATAATATGTATCAGAGATATGACTTAGTATCTTCTAAGACTCTTGTTAGAATAGTCTGATTCCCCAGAGAAGGTGCTTACACATTCTAGAGGATATAAACCCTGTTGCCGATATTCTAGGAACTCTCTTTTTATGTTTTACTTTGGGATTTTCATGACTCCAACCATATATTATTACTGCATTGGCATGCTAGTAATGGCATTCCATCAGACACACTTGTGGAACAAGAAAAAATGTAACCTATCTCAGTTAAACCTGATTGTATTCTTAGATTTGATCTAGATTAATTTATAGGGGTTAGTGTGTTTTTCTATTAAGTTTTAATTACTTAATTTCTGAAGAAGGTACTAATTTGAATCTCTGGGTGAAACACAAAATAGACTNATACCATTTCTGTCTTTTATTGAGCCCATCTTTGCATGAAATGTTCCCTTGGTATCTCTGATTTTCTTGAGATGAACGATACATCCATGATTCGGAATCCCAGGTCTAGTCCTGGCCTCTCCTTCCTCTTGGCTTCCCCTGACCGCCAACCTTGACTTCCTCCCTCTGCTAGTACTGTACTTAGAAAGTGAGGATACTAACATTCACAGGACACTGATTCAACTTGAATTAAAATAAATAATGGTGGAACTAATATTATAATTTCAGGAAACTAAATTAGAATTTAAATGGAATATTTTTAGCCTTCAATTTATCTGTGTTTTCTGTTTAGTAGTTTAATTTCTAGTCAAATGTAAAAAGATTTCTTACTATTATTAGCATATTTAAAACTTGTCAGAGACAATAGTATTTTATGCCAGAATGAACCAACTATTCTAGAATAGTGAAATGGAAGATCTGCTCAGTAAGAAGAACACAGAATATTAACACTGAAAGCAGTGAGGCCAAAGAAGCAAACTTGGCTAAGGGATTCCTTTCTGTGGCTGAATGTTCAACCATCAAAATTCTCAACTAAGAAACTTAGATCAGGAGTTACTTGTATTCTGGATGAAAGAGCATCTGAAGCCTTTTTGTTGTTATGTTTCGCATTTAATTCTCCTTTTTTTTTTTGAATTGTCAACAGTATCAATTAAATTTTCATAGGAAAAAATTAAATATTTATTCATTATATACTTCTGAAGAAAATTTAAGCAGATATGTGACATTCCAAAAGGGATCAGTTTTACATGTAACTTGATTAAGATTTTAGATCTGGTACTTAGTTTATGTTATGCGAAGAAAAATAGGTTACACTAATCAAATCAAAATGATCCAAAATTACAGAGTCAAGAAAATAACTCAAGATTATGACCTGGATATTGTAGATGATTTTAGCAAAATTATTCTATGGGTTAGATATTAAAATGATTATTATTGGGGCTTCCATATTGGCTCAATGGTCAAGAATCTGCCTTCCAATTCAGGAGACCTGGGTTTGGTCTCTGGATTGGGAAGAACTGGAGAAGGAAAAGGCAACCTACTCCAGTATTCTTGCCTGGGAAATCCCATGGATAGAGGAGCCTGGTGGGCTATAGTTGATAGGGTTGCAAACGAGTCAGACATGACTTAGTGACTAATACAACAACAAAATTATTATTGCATGACCTAAATTTTTGCCTGTGTTGCTTTGCACAAGGAATCTTCTTATGCACATAGAATAATATGTATCAGAGATATGACTTAGTATCTTCTAAGACTCTTGTTAGAATAGTCTGATTCCCCAGAGAAGGTGCTTACACATTCTAGAGGATATAAACCCTGTTGCCGATATTCTAGGAACTCTCTTTTTATGTTTTACTTTGGGATTTTCATGACTCCAACCATATATTATTACTGCATTGGCATGCTAGTAATGGCATTCCATCAGACACACTTGTGGAACAAGAAAAAATGTAACCTATCTCAGTTAAACCTGATTGTATTCTTAGATTTGATCTAGATTAATTTATAGGGGTTAGTGTGTTTTTCTATTAAGTTTTAATTACTTAATTTCTGAAGAAGGTACTAATTTGAATCTCTGGGTGAAACACAAAATAGACTAATTTCCATTTCCTGTTGCTGAGTTAGGGAGGATGGGCCCTTCTGCAGAACTGCCATCTGGGACTGGATTTCATGGATGAGCTAATGGATATAATTATAGAAACCGAGTCTGTACATGACTCGTTCCGCCTGTGGATGACAACTGAGGTTCACAAGCAGTTTCCCATCACCCTTCTTCAGATGTCCATCAAATTTACCAATGAGCCCCCCCAGGGCCTCCGGGCAGGACTGAAAAGAACATACGGTGGTGAGTCAAGAAATCCTTCCAAGTTTATGGACGTTCTTGTGCTTACATGGTTTTCTTTAAAGGCATTGCTGCTGCTGCTGCTGCTAAGTCACGTCAGTCGTGTCCGACTCTGTGCGACCCCATAGACAACAGCCCGCCAGGCTCCCCCGTCCCTGGGATTCTCCAGGCAAGAACACTGGAGTGGGTTGCCATTTCCTTCTCCAATGTATGAAAGTGAAAAGTGAAAGTGAAGTCGCTCAGTTGTGTCCGACACTCAGCGACCCCATGGACTTCAGCCTTCCAGGCTCCTCCGTCCATGGGATTTTCCAGGCAGGAGTACTGGCATTATGGAAAAGGAATGAGATAGGATTAGTTATGGCAAGCGGTGCTATGATTTAAGATGACGGTGAGGGCAGAGCCACCTCTGTCCTGCTGCACGTGGAGTATCCTTGGTCGTGCTCGGGCCCCAGAGCTTTGGATGCCACCTTGCATTTTTCCTGTCTCCCCAGTATCACTCTCCTTTGGCCTGTGCTGTTCAGTTTCCCACTTGGCTCAGTGGGAAAGAATCCTCCTGCCAATGCAGGAGACACGGGCTTGATGCCCGGGTTGGAAAGATCCCCTGGAGAAAGAAAAGGTGACCACTCCAGTATCCTTGCCTGGGAAATGCCATGAACAGAGGAACCTGGTAGGTTACAGTCCATGGCATCCCAAAGAGTCAGATACAACTTAACAACTAAACAACCACAACCTCTCTGCTAGGCAGCTGCCCTTTTATGTTACATCTAAACTGGATAATGTTGCTGTTTACTATCTTCATGCTCCATACCTAATGTAGGGCAGTAGCCTCTTCCAAGATGAGAAGCTGAGTTAAAATTATGGCCTCTGCCTTCATCTCATGTATAAGGATGTTGGGATGTGAGCTAATTTAGAAATCCGACCATAGCAACCGAATCAGACCCAAACGCCCCTCCTGCCTCAACTGGAGCCAAGATTGTTCCCAATACATTGATTCCTGCTGTGTCATAGCTTCCTGTTTGAAGCTCACANGGCCTCTGCCTTCATCTCATGTATAAGGATGTTGGGATGTGAGCTAATTTAGAAATCCGACCATAGCAACTGAATCAGACCCAAACGCCCCTCCTGCCTCAACTGGAGCCAAGATTGTTCCCAATACATTGACTCCCGCTGTGTCATAGCTTCCTGTTTGAAGCTCACAGTCACAGAAAAAGCGTGAGCTTGGAGTTGAAAATCCTGCTTCTGGTCCTTCCTGAACAAAATACCTTTATTCTCATGGGTGCTCATCACTCAAACAACCTGTGTTTCAGTTTTCTCGTATCTAAAATGGAGATAAAATGATAAATTTAAATTATAGTAGTGTATTTAAAAATCATCAACATAGTTGTTACATATAAATTTGAAAAATCTACGAAGATATTTTTTTTGGAGTTGCTAACAAGGCTCATATTTTTGCCAATAGAGTAGATGTGGATGATGATGTCTGTAAAAACAGTTTGCAAATGAAAACATTTATAATTGTATATGTGATAAATATATATCTGTATAATAATCATAATTACAATTTGGAGAATATACTCAGGTTGCAAAGGGCTTTTTAAAAATTTTATTATTTTTTATTATTCTTTTTAATTGAAGTATAGTTGCTGTATAATGTAAGTTACAAGTGTACAATATCATGATTCAAAATTTCTAAAGGCTATATTCCATTTATAGTTATTATAAAACACTGGCTATATTTCCTATATTATACAATATATCCTTCTTATTTTATATCTATTAGTTTGTGCTGTTCAATTGCAATGAGCTACTATTGCAATTAATATACACTATTAATTCTTATTATTAGTATACACTATTCTAATTAATATTAAATTGTTAATAGAGTATATAGAAGTCTTTGCAGCCTTTGTCTTTGCAGTCTCTGCATACATGCCCTTCATAGTAATAATAATAATAATGTCTGTTATTAGTAATCATTGTAGTAATAGTAGCAGTATTTATTTTGCCACCATTTTTAGCCCCACTTTTTTCTTGTTATGTTGGTAAGAACTTTATCCATGTGAGTGAGACCCCACTCCCCTCAAATCTCTGCATATTTTTCAGAGACATGCCCTCTGGGTACCCAAAAGTTAAATTATAACTGCCATGTGACTATGATAAAGATGATTCAAGATAAGTGAATGTTTTAATATCAGAAATTTACAGCAATAATTAATAACTTGTAAAAGTGGTAGAAAATAAAGATGTTTGAGAGATGATGCAGTTTTGCGCACCTGGCCTCAACAGGGGTGAGCCAGGACCTGCTGGATGTGAGCGCCGTGGCCCAGTGGAAGCCCATGCTGTATGCCGTGGCTTTCCTGCACTCAGCCGTCCAGGAGAGGCGCAAGTTCGGGCCCCTGGGTTGGAACATCCCCTACGAATTTAACCAAGCCGATTTTAATGCCACAGTGCAGTTCATCCAGAACCACTTAGATGACATGGATCTCAAAAAGGTACCTTGGGCACACTGCTTTCTGCCTTGGGTGATTTGGGGCTTGAATCCTTGAGCTAACATGAGCTCCCCCACCCCAGCCTTGGGCTAAATCCTGTAAGAGAGATGATTTTCTGTGCTGGCAAAGTCATCCTCTTTAAGGCATAGCAACTTGGGTCACAATAACCTCTTAATTTCAGGGAAAAAATGAACACATTTTGATTATCTTTTTATTTCTCCAAGGCAAGTTGACATTACAAGTAAGACAACCTAACAGGATCTATTGGAGGGAGGGAGCAGTGGATGAAGAAGCTTATTTTTTAAAATCCTAAAACCAGTCCATCCTAAAGGAGATGAGTACTGGGTGTTCATTGGAAGGACTGATGTTGAAGCTGAAACTCCAATACTTTGGCCACCTGATGGAAAGAACTGACTCATTGGAAAAGACCCTGATGCTGGGAAAGACTGAAGGCAGGAGGAGAAGGGGATGACAGAGGATGAGATGGTTGGATGGCATCACCAACTCAATGGACATGGGTTTGGGTGGACTCTGGGAGTTGGTGATGGACAGGGAGGCCTGGGGTGCTGCGGTTCATGGGGTCGCAAAAAGTCGGACACGACTGAGTGACTGATCTGAACTGAAAACACAACATATTTAGAGTCTAGAAGACTTTTTAAAAATTGAAAATAATTGGTTTAAAATGTTGTGTTAGTTTCTGCTGTACAATGGAGTGAATCAACCATGTACATAAATATGTCCCCTCTCTCTTATACCTTTCCCCCACCCCGCTCCGATCCTACCCCTCTAGGTCATCACAGAGCACTGAGCTGAGGTCCTGTGCTGTTCACCAGCTTCCCACTAGCTCTCTATTATATATGTTGTAGTGTATGTATGAGGCTTCCTTTGTGGCTCAGATGATAAAGAGTCTGCCTGCAATGCAGGAGATCCGGGTTCAGTCCCTTGGAGGATGGCATGGCAATCCACTCCAGTATTCTTGCCAGGAGGATCCCCGTAGACAGAGAAGCTTGTGGGCTACAGTCCATGGGGTAGCATAGAGTTGGACATGACTGAGTGACTAACACACACACAGTGGATATATGTCAATCCCAATTTCCCAATTTGCCCACCCTTCTGTTCCCCCACTATGTCCACATTCTGCATCTCTATTCCTGCTTTGGAAAAAGGTTCATCTGTACCATTTTTTTAGAGTCCACATATATGTCTTAACATATGATATCTGTTTTTCTGACTTATTTCACTGTATTACAGACAGGCTGTAGATCTACCCACATCTCTACAGATGACCTTATTGTGTTCCTTTTAGCGGCTGAGTAATATTCCATTGTACATACATACCACTTCTTTATCCACATACTCTTGAATGTGTGCTTTTTAAGGAACAGCCTCAATATTCTAAAAAAAATAAGCCTTTTTTCCTATTGAAATCAAAGTGAAGAAGTACATGAATCTACCACCAAGAGAATTTATTTCAAATCATGAACATGAGCTTTGAGTTCCCCTCATGTCGCCTCGGAGAAGGTGATGGCACCCCACTCCAGTACTCTTGCCTGGCAAATCCCATGGGCAGAGAAGCCTGGTGGGCTGCAGTCCATGGGGTCGTAAAGAGTCGGACATGACTGTGACTTCCCTTTCAATTTTCACTTTAGAGTCCACATATATGTCTTAACATATGATATCTGTTTTTCTGACTTATTTCACTGTATTACAGACAGGCTCTAGATCCACCCGCATCTCTACAGATGACCTTATTTTGTTCCTTTTAGCGGCTGAGTAATATTCCATTGTGCATACATACCACTTCTTTATCCACATACTCTTGAATGTGTGCTTTTTAAGGAAAAGCCTCAATATTCTAAAAAAAAATAAGCATTTTTTCCTATTGAAATCAAAGTGAAGAAGTACATGAATCTACCACCAAGAGAATTTATTTCAAATCATGAACATGAGCTTTGAGTTCCCCTCATGTCGCCTCGGAGAAGGTGATGGCACCCCACTCCAGTACTCTTGCCTGGCAAATCCCATGGGCAGAGAAGCCTGGTGGGCTGCAGTCCATGGGGTCGTAAAGAGTCGGACATGACTGTGACTTCCCTTTCACTTTTCACTTTCATGCATTGGAGAAGGAAATGGCAACCCACTCCAGTGTTCTTGCCTGGAGAATCCCAGGGACTGGGGAGCCTGGTGGACTGCTGTCTATGTGGTCACACAGAGTCGGACACAACTGAAGTGACTTAGCAGCAGCAGCAGCAGCAGCATGTGTGCCTATTTAATTTTCTTTCTGCACTTTTTATTTACTGAGGAGTGAATGAAGAATGCATGAGTGGATGACATTGATGACAACGATGAGAGTGCCTACATAGGTGTTACCTGGCAGGGAAAATGGGGGTGAGACAGTGATCAGTTCCACGTCATCATTCTGTAACTTTTCCCAGGGTGTCTCCTGGACCACTGTCCGCTACATGATAGGAGAGATTCAGTATGGAGGCAGAGTCACCGATGACTATGACAAGAGACTGTTGAACACATTTGCTAAAGTTTGGTTCAGTGAAAATATGTTTGGACCGGATTTCAGCTTTTACCGAGGCTACAATATTCCAAAATGCAGCACAGTGGATAACTATCGTCAGTATATCCAGGTCGGTCCTCTTCAGAGCTTTATGCAGAGAGCAAATATCTGTAGCCAGACGTTTTCTTGTTGTTATTTATTTATACTTCATACTTCTTTGAAAATAAATCTTAATGGTGGTACATACTGAACGTGGAAGGTTCCGAGCCCCAGAGATGTTATCTTCATATGTTTATATTCATCTAGTGACTAAGCTGTTTATTTGTTCTGAGTGTATGTTTTATATCAGTTCTCTGCTCCCCTTTTCTCTCTCTCTCTTTTTGTCCACATGGACACTTAGTTTCCTGACCAGGGACAACAAGAACTCATGCCCCCTGCAGTGGAATCACGGAGTCTTAACCACTGGACCTCCAGGGAAGTCCCACTTTCCTTCACTTTTAATGCCCCAGTGAGGAATATTCTTTGGAGAGATGACAGATTGGGCAGATCTAGATCCAGGGAACCTACACAAATGCCCTTTTGTGTAGGGCATTATACTCAGTGCCCTATACTCAATCTTGTTTTGTGGTTCAAAGCATTTGCCTTATTCCATGAATCTGTTTCTTAATCCTGACCTAATGGACAGCATATGAGTATTCTCAGAAACACACTCTGTATAAAAGGTTCCTCTATGACTGAGTTTCTCAGCTTTGGAACCAGTGACGTTTGGAACTGAATACATTTTTCCAGGGGTAGGGGACAGTCCTGTGTAGAACGGCTAACATCACCCTTGTCCTCTACCCACTAGATGTCAGTTTCACTTCCTACCCCATTATAACAACCTTAAATGTCTCCAGACTGCCAAATATCCTTGGTGGGAAAATCACTTCCAACTTTAAAGCCTTGCTCCAAGAAGGAATAACATTTTGCCAGGAAATTAGGGGGAAGAACTTGATTTGTGCTTCCAAGTAACTACATTTTCTGTCTCTGAATCTGGAATTCATTAGATCATTATTTAGTGATCTCTTTTGCCTCTCAGATTTATCTCAGGGTGAACCAACTAAAGCAAAACAGCCCCAAAGAGCTAAATGTATCAATATATTTAGAGGTTCTGTGATATATACGTGTAATGAGTTTACCATATATCACCAGCCCTACATTTTTATTAATTCAAATCTACAAATATGTTTGTCTTAACTGTATTATATGTGTCTTTAAATCATTTGCACTGAAGAGGAGAAGTGTATACGAAGGTATAAATTTAGGTATGCCTGCACATAGATTTATTTATACACATCTCATTTTATAAGAATTTGAGTTTGCTCATAAGAGGGCATTAAGTAAAAAGGACTAAAATAAAATGGACTAGAAGGGAGGGAAAACACGAATAAAGTTAAGTATACAATTCTCACATAGAAGTGTATGTCAAATTGTAGGTAAATTTTCTTTCTTTCAAGTAGCTGGGGTAGTATTTATCTGCTGCTTCTGGTGCTCTGCTTCTTAAGGGTTTCCCAGGCAGCTCAGCTGGTAAAGACTCTGCCTGTAATGCAGGAGACCCTGGTTAGATTCCTGGGTTGGGAAGATCCCCCGGAAAATGGATAGGCTAGCCACTCCCAATATTCTTAGGCTTCCCTGGAGCCTCAGCTGGTAAAGAATCCGCCCGCAATGAGGGTAGACCAAGCAGCAGCAGCAGCAGCAGCATGTTTGCCTATTTAATTTTCTTTCTGCACTTTTTATTTACTGAGGAGTGAATGAAGAATGCATGAGTGGATGACATTGATGACAACGATGAGAGTGCCTACATAGGTGTTACCTGGCAGGGAAAATGGGGGTGAGACAGTGATCAGTTCCACGTCATCATTCTGTAACTTTTCCCAGGGTGTCTCCTGGACCACTGTCCGCTACATGATAGGAGAGATTCAGTATGGAGGCAGAGTCACCGATGACTATGACAAGAGACTGTTGAACACATTTGCTAAAGTTTGGTTCAGTGAAAATATGTTTGGACCGGATTTCAGCTTTTACCGAGGCTACAATATTCCAAAATGCAGCACAGTGGATAACTATCGTCAGTATATCCAGGTCGGTCCTCTTCAGAGCTTTATGCAGAGAGCAAATATCTGTAGCCAGACGTTTTCTTGTTGTTATTTATTTATACTTCATACTTCTTTGAAAATAAATCTTAATGGTGGTACATACTGAACGTGGAAGGTTCCGAGCCCCAGAGATGTTATCTTCATATGTTTATATTCATCTAGTGACTAAGCTGTTTATTTGTTCTGAGTGTATGTTTTATATCAGTTCTCTGCTCCCCTTTTCTCTCTCTCTCTTTTTGTCCACATGGACACTTAGTTTCCTGACCAGGGACAACAAGAACTCATGCCCCCTGCAGTGGAATCACGGAGTCTTAACCACTGGACCTCCAGGGAAGTCCCACTTTCCTTCACTTTTAATGCCCCAGTGAGGAATATTCTTTGGAGAGATGACAGATTGGGCAGATCTAGATCCAGGGAACCTACACAAATGCCCTTTTGTGTAGGGCATTATACTCAGTGCCCTATACTCAATCTTGTTTTGTGGTTCAAAGCATTTGCCTTATTCCATGAATCTGTTTCTTAATCCTGACCTAATGGACAGCATATGAGTATTCTCAGAAACACACTCTGTATAAAAGGTTCCTCTATGACTGAGTTTCTCAGCTTTGGAACCAGTGACGTTTGGAACTGAATACATTTTTCCAGGGGTAGGGGACAGTCCTGTGTAGAACGGCTAACATCACCCTTGTCCTCTACCCACTAGATGTCAGTTTCACTTCCTACCCCATTATAACAACCTTAAATGTCTCCAGACTGCCAAATATCCTTGGTGGGAAAATCACTTCCAACTTTAAAGCCTTGCTCCAAGAAGGAATAACATTTTGCCAGGAAATTAGGGGGAAGAACTTGATTTGTGCTTCCAAGTAACTACATTTTCTGTCTCTGAATCTGGAATTCATTAGATCATTATTTAGTGATCTCTTTTGCCTCTCAGATTTATCTCAGGGTGAACCAACTAAAGCAAAACAGCCCCAAAGAGCTAAATGTATCAATATATTTAGAGGTTCTGTGATATATACGTGTAATGAGTTTACCATATATCACCAGCCCTACATTTTTATTAATTCAAATCTACAAATATGTTTGTCTTAACTGTATTATATGTGTCTTTAAATCATTTGCACTGAAGAGGAGAAGTGTATACGAAGGTATAAATTTAGGTATGCCTGCACATAGATTTATTTATACACATCTCATTTTATAAGAATTTGAGTTTGCTCTTAAGAGGGCATTAAGTAAAAAGGACTAAAATAAAATGGACTAGAAGGGAGGGAAAACACGAATAAAGTTAAGTATACAATTCTCACATAGAAGTGTATGTCAAATTGTAGGTAAATTTTCTTTCTTTCAAGTAGCTGGGGTAGTATTTATCTGCTGCTTCTGGTGCTCTGCTTCTTAAGGGTTTCCCAGGCAGCTCAGCTGGTAAAGACTCTGCCTGTAACGCAGGAGACCCTGGTTAGATTCCTGGGTTGGGAAGATCCCCCGGAAGAGGGATAGGCTAGACACTCCCAATATTCTTAGGCTTCCCTGGAGCCTCAGCTGGTAAAGAATCCGCCCGCAATGAGGGTAGACCTGGGTTCGATCCTTGGGTTGGAAAGATCCCCTGGAGAAGGATTGGATACCCACTGCAGTATTCTGGCCTGGAGAATTCCATGGACTGTATAGTCAGACATGACTGAGTGGCTTTCGCTTTTCTGCTTCTTACTGTGTCTTGCTGTATGTTTTTCTAACTTTGTTGCTTCTTACGGTGTCTTGCTGTATGTTTTTCTAACTTTTAATATTTCTCACTTTTCCTAGTCTTTCGCCTCCTTGGGAGAGGACATTTCCCACCTCTGGTTTTATCAGGCCATAATTGCTAAAACTGTCATTTTTAGTAACAATTAGTTATACACCATTTGTTTAAACAATTGGTTTGAATTAGATGGGACCTTCGAGAAACAAAAGACCATTCAATAGTTCCCTTTCTATTTTATAAACGTATTATAAAATAAGATAGCATCTCTGAATCAATTCGCTTAAAGTGCAGACATTAAAGAACCATGGGCTTATTATGTTAACCTTCTTTTCAGGGCAACTTTTGATTCTATTTTTAAAAATATATTCATTTGTTTGGCCACATTGGGTCTTAGTTTTGGCCCACGAGATCTTTGTGGCAGCATTCAGAATCTTCCGTTGCAGTGCCTGGTCTCAGGAGTTGTAGCCCACGGGCTTAGTAGTTGTGGCTCATGGGCTTAGTTGCCCTGGGGTGTGTGGGATCTCAGCTCTCTGACCAGGGATTGAGCCCATGTCCCCTGCATTGGAAGGAAGATTCTTAACTACTCAACTGCCAGGGAAGTCCCACTTTTGATTCTTTCCTAGAGAAATTATTGAGATGGTAGCCTACCACAAGGAAGACATATCGTGTAAATGCTCATCCTAATAACGTCGTGTTTCTTTGCTAAGATGTGTAATTTAACTGGTGCCTGTGTCAGCAGTCTCTGCTCACTGTGGGGCATTTGTCGTTCAGAGCTTGCCCACCTACGACAGTCCCGAGGTGTTCGGGCTGCACCCCAACGCCGACATCACCTACCAGAGCAAGCTGGCCAAGGACGTGCTGGACACCATCCTGGGCATCCAGCCCAAAGACAGCTCTGGCGGAGAGGATGAGACCCGGGAGGCCGTGGTGGCCCGGCTGGCTGATGACATGCTGGAGAAGCTGCCCCCGGACTATGGGCCTTTTGAAGTGAGTTGATGGCATCTTGACAAAATAGCTGTGGATGTGCGTGGTTGGTTGGTTGGTTGGTTGGTTGCGGGGCCCGTGAGGAAATAGTGCTGTGCTAAGCCACTCCGTTGTGTCTGACTCTGCGACCCCATGGACTGTAGCCTGCCAGGCTCCTCTGTCAGCGGGAATTTTCCAGGAAAGAATACTGGAGTGGGTTGCTATTTCCTTCTCCAGGGCATATTTTTGACCCAGGGACGGAGCCCCCATCTTTGCCTCTCTTGCTTTGGCAGGTGGGTTCTTTACCACTGTGCCACCTGGGAAGCCTGAGGAGGAAGGCAGGAGGGCAGAAATAATTCTTCTGAAATTAAAGAAATTATTTACAAACTTCACTTTTTGAAGAAGCAGTAAAAGAAGTATTTGAACCTATCGATGTAATCATTTCAAAATATAAATAATAAACCTGATGAGAGAGTTAATCTTCATAGTTAAATTATAAGTGTGTACTGATGGGTTAGAATTATTTTTCTATAATGTCTCCTGGAGGCACTTCACACTGTCGTTTGTTCAAAGGAAAATGATGTATTCTTAGAGTAAAGCATTGATTATTTTACAAAAATAATTCAGGCCTTCTTAATTTCAGGAAGTCTGTAGTTATTAACTCTGCAGCTTCCTCGTCACATGGGTTTTGAAATTTGATTTATATATTTTTTTAATTAATGTATTTTATTTAACTGTGCTGGGTCTTAGCTGTGGCATGCAAGATGTGAGAGCCATTTCCCTGACCTGGACCCCCTGCCTTGGAAGGGTGGAGTCTTAGCCACTGGACCACCAGGGAAGTCCCCCCAATTTGTCCTTTTAATATCAAGTAACTTCTAAGTGAAACTGACAGTTATGAAGGTTAATTTTTTTGACATTTTAGCATGTATTGTGGAAAGATTTACTCTGAAAACATGTTTAAATCTTTGCTAAAAGCAAAAGTAAGTGGCTTAACTTTCCCTGTAGTCTTAAGAGATTACTTGGACTAACCTTGTGATATTTCTGTCATAGGACCACAGAGTTTCTTTATATATTGCCCTTTCCACCTGGTTTTCAGAAGGAATTCTGCATTTTGTTTCTTTAGCATCCTATTGTTTTCCATGAAACAGGACATTTTGGCTGCTAGTTTTTCACTATAGACTGAACTCAAAGAACTCTCACCAGGAGAATCATTTCCCCTGGAAGAAACTCTGATCACTTGCTTGGAGAAAATCAATACTGTTACCAGCTTTCACAAGCGCCTTTCCTTATAGCATCAGGAAAGCAGCCATTCATGTCTAGCAGTGGCTGAAATATTTATAAAGCAACAAAAGTGCCTAAAATATATTAAGTGAAGTGGTAGTCACACAGTCGTGTCTGACTCTTTGCAACCCCATGGCTTGTAGTCCACCAGGCTCCTCTGTCCATGGGATTTTCCAGGCAAGAATACTGGAGTGGGTTGCCATTTCCTTTCATAAATAAACATGGTGGTATGTATGGAGTTTAGAAGAGTCCTTTTGCTAAACTTGCTTAAGATAGAACAATTAAGCCTTGCATGATATCTGATCTACAAAAGACTCTGAATAAATACTTGCAAGACAGAAGTGAATGGGTGAGTGGATGGATAGATGCTTTGATGGAAAAAATAAAAAACTTTAAAACCAGAAATCTAGTTTTTTGAGATAGCCTTCAGAATTGTTGCATATGCATGCACATCTGCTTGTGTGTGTCCATGTGTGTATTTTCAAGTCTTAGATTGGCAGCGAGTGAATGTTTCCCAATAACTTCAGTTGCTGTTTGGAAGACTGTGTGTTTGTGGATGTGGATTTTATATTCTTCTGTGAATTAATGGCTGCCTGTCTTCTCTCACCTGGGATGAAAAATCAGCTGGTCCTCTAACAGATATTTCTTTTATTTCTTTTCTGTTTTCTGACAGTAAAAAAAGAAAAAGCTTATTATTTATGGAATTGTAAAATTTAGGGCCCTTTCAGAAGCCCTAGAGTACCATGTATATAATATAACATTGTGGGTATGCTCAGTCCCGTCTAACTCTTTGCGAGCCCATGGACTGTAGCCTGTCAGGCTCCTCGGTCCATGTAATTCTCCAGGCAAGAATGCTGGAGAGAGTTGCCATTTCCCTCTCCAGGGGATCTTCTTGACCCAGGGATCAAACCTGCATCTCTTGTTTGCAGGTGCATTCTTTACCACTGAGCCACCAGGGAAAGTGAAAAGTAAAAGTGTTAGTTGCCCAATAGTGTTCGACTCTTTGCAAGCCCATGGACTGTATGGGTCCTGGGCTCCTCTGGATACTAGGCTCCTTTGTCTAAGGAATTATCCAGGCAAGAATACTGGAGTGGGTAGCTATTCCCTTCTGCAGGAGATCTTCCCTACCGAGGGATCAAACCCAGGTGTCCTACATTGCAGGCAGGTTCTTTACCATCTGAGCCACTAGGGAAGCTCTATATCGAACATTAGTAGCTGTCAAATAATTTTTCTGTGCTAATGTCTCCATGGCAGGTGAAGGAGAGGCTGCAGATGATGGGACCATTCCAGCCAATGAACATTTTCCTCAGACAGGAGATAGACAGGATGCAGAGGGTACTCACCCTGGTCCGAAGCACCCTGACCGAGCTGAAACTTGCCATTGATGGCACCATCATCATGAGTGAAAATCTACGAGATGCTCTGAATTGCATGTTTGATGCCAGGATTCCTGCTCGTTGGAAGAAAGTATGTTTAAGTCAGCTCTTATCCTGCCTAATCACTTTATTGTTGTGAATAACTGTAATTGGCAAGTGAAAGCATGTACAGATAATGTGCTTAAGAGTGTTCTTTTGCTTAGGGACTAATCCTCTTAGAGCCCTGTATTTTTAGATTGTAGGTAGGGAATAAGACGATTTAGCGTCTCCCACATCTCAGGTTCTCTGCTAGGCAATTTGTATGCACTGTTTCATGTAAATCTTACAATTTATTACCAATATTGTACAGATGAGGAACTTAGGTTAGGGGAGATGAAATGTTTTCCCAGACCACACACCTTAGAAATCCAAGAGTCAGAATTTAAACCCAAACTCATGGACTTCAAAGCTTGTGAAGTTAGTTTTATAGAAGGGGATGTTCCTAGACACACACAAATACATCAAAAGTCACTCCAAAGAGAAATCTTCTTCCTTGCTTTTTCTGTAAATATGTGACTATATATCTCTCAAGGTAACACGATAATAATTTAACAGTATTCTTACTGATTGCATATTCTTAATTGTGCTAAATGACAGATGTGGGCTTAAAAATTTTTTTGATGTAAATATAGTTGATTTAACACAACGTTGTGTTAATTTCTGCTGTCCAGCAAGGTGGCTCAGTTATATGTGTGTGTGTTCCGTTTTGTGTTCTTTCCATTCTGGCCAATCACGGGAAGCTGAGTCTACTTCCCTGTCCTGCACATTTGCACCTTGTTCTTTATCCACTTTATATATAATTGTTTGCATCTGCTAATCTCAAACCTTCCCCCACCTCCTTCCTTGGTAAGCACAATTCCTTTTCCCTATGTCTGTGAGTCTGTTTTTCTCTTTCTCAGATATGTTCATTGGTCATATTTTAGATTACACATATAAGTGATAGCGTATGGTATTTGTTTTTCTGTTTCTGCCTGACTTCATTTAGTGTGATAATCTCTAGGTCCAACCGTGTTGCTGCAAATGGCATTACTTCATTCTTCTTACTTTATTATCATTTTTGAAGCTTTTAATTTTGTGTTGGAGAATGGCCAGTTGACAATGTTGTGGTAGTTTCAGATGAACAGCAAAGGGACTCAGACATGCAAATGCATGTATCCATTCTCCCGCAAACTCCCCTTCCATCCAGGCTGAGTAATATTCCATTTTGTAGGAGTATGTATATATGTATATATACACCAGGATGTGGGTTTTTAAAAAATTTCTTTTCCATCATGGTTTGCCACAGGATGCCGGATTGAGTTCCCTGTAGAGGGCCCTATACAGTAGGGCCCTGCTGCTTACCCATTCTACATGTGATAGTATGATAAACAGATGTGGTTTGAAGAGATGTTTTTCTACTTGGAGAAGTAAAACGAGAACCTGAGTGTCCTTGTCGAGGAGTTGGCCGATCGTGGCACTGAGGGTGCTGAGTGTGCGGTGGGAGGACTCGGGAGATGGGAAGGTAGGGGTTACCCAGGGTGGGCAATTTACAGAGATGAGATTGGGTCCTGGGGTGAGTGGAACTTTTGGAGGTCAGTCAGGTAAATGAGACTGTGGGACAGGATGGGGCTATAACTGATAATCTCTCAGGAGAGACTCCTTTAGTGCTGAGCCTCTGATACCTCACCCGGGGCTTTGGCAGATTCCAAGGCAGTGGGACAGAAAGCAGTATAAGGTAACTGGGGAGTGCTTGTCTACTGTCTTCTCATCTTATTTGATTAACCACCATCCCATCCATCCCTCTGGACACACAGTTTGGAAACTCAGAATCAGCTTTGACCAGATCCCTTTCTCTCCTCCCCTGCAAAAATTTCATTGCCTAGGCCAGAGAGTTTTCTGTATGTATTGACTCTGCACATTGCTAGCGACCTTCCTGGTCCCTGGCCATGGTGGGCTCATTCCCCACTAGAACAGCTCACCCAGCTTGGTCAGCACCTGCAGTTCTGGAACAGGGATCCTTTCCAGAAGATACCCCCTCACTAATGGGTCCCTGTGCCTTCAGATCAAAGGTTGTATAAAGATACCTCTTCCAGCTCACACACCTATAACGATATGATGGAATGAGTCACCTCATTTTAAACTTTGTTGTTTAGTCACTGCTGCTGCTGCTAAGTCACTTCAGTCGTGTCTGACTCTGTGCGACCCCACAGATGGCAGCCCACTAGGCGCCTCTATCCCTGGGTTGGGTCTAACTCTTAGAGACCCCATGGACTACAGCATGCCATGCTTCCCTGTCCTTCACCATCTCCCGGAGTTTGCCCACACTCATGTCCGTTGAGTTGGTGATTCCATCCAGCCATCTCATTCTCTGTCATCCCCTTCTCCTCCTGCCTTCAGTCTTTCCCAGCATCAAGGTCTTTTCCAATGAGTCACCTTTCGCATCAGGTGGCTAAAGTATTAGAGCTGCAGCTTCAGCATCAGTCCTTCCAATGAATATTCGGATTGATTTCCTTTAGGATTGACTGGTTTGAGCTCCTTGCTGTCCAAGGGACTTTAAGAATCTCTTTTAAAAATAATTTTTGGCCATGCCACACTGGATGTGGGATATTAGTCCCTTGACTAGGGATTAATCACTGGACTTCCAGGGAAGTCCCACTTCCTGGAACTTAAAATCCTTTTATACAGCATTTTTTTCTACTCAACTTATTAACAGTCTTTGGGAATCTCAGTGTTTCTTGTAAAATAGGCATATCAATTCTCAAGCTATTTGAAATTCAAGTGGTTTATCTATTCAGGTTGATCACTACATTTATTCACACATAAAATAGTGCAGTTACAGTGAAATGTTATAAAATATGATTTGGAGATACCTTCTAGTGTGACTGCTGACAATGTTGATGACATTTCCATGCCTGTTGTAATAACATGAGTTCCGCATGTGAATTCAGGCAGAACGTTACAAGCAGTGAACGCAATTAATTTATTGGTGGTAAGGAGACCTGTGTTTCCATTTTTATTCCCTTCATCAGAGAATATAAAAATGCCTTCTAAGAGAAAGAAACTTCAGAAAATAAATTTTTGTTCCATAAAAAATAAGTAGAGAAAGGCTTCTACATTTGTCGTTCACAGACTATAAAGTGCTGTTAAAGCCATAAGCACATTTACATAAATAGAAATGCTGTTTTATAATGTATCTGTTGAAAATATAGCCTAAGGAAAAATAGTTGAAGCCCGTTAAATTTAATTCAATTAATTGTTTTAATTGCTTTATGGCAGAATTGATCATAACTATATTCATATGTGGAAGGAGATTTTATTGACAGCAGATGTCTTGAACAGCATGCCAAACTGGATTAATCTGGAATTCACATGATTATTAGTTGATCCTAACATACTTCATATTATTAAAAAGGAAGAATAATTTGACATCTTAAATGTCAGAACCCTATGGAAATTTATGCCTTAGGGACTTCTAAATTCTAAGTGTGAAATTTATATTTCATCATTTATTTTTCTGTGTATATAGTCAGTTACACAGTAGAATTAAACCTGTATTTATTCATGTTTTCATGTTTGCATTTCAGGCATCTTGGGTTTCAAGTACCTTGGGTTTCTGGTTTACTGAACTTATTGAAAGAAACTGCCAGTTTACCTCTTGGGTTTTCAATGACCGACCTCACTGCTTCTGGATGACAGGCTTTTTTAACCCTCAAGGATTTTTAACTGCAATGCGACAGGTAATAGCACTGATTTTTACCTGTTATTACAGTTTTCCCCTGGAGAGCTTTCTTCTTTCATTATAGTTTTAAATATGTAGTTTATAATAAGGCAGAATGATTGTCTGATTTGGGCACCAGCAGTTAACTTTGTCCTGAACGTACATCCGGCACCTTATTCTCAGGCTGCTAGTTTAAATTTCAAAATATTTATTTTTATATTTGATTTGATTTGATATTTCTTTAAAAATTGTTATTCAGTCATGAAGTCATCTCCGATATTTTGCTCAAACTCATGTTCATCGAGTCAGTGATGCCATCCAACCATTTCATCCTCTGTTGTCCCCTTCTCCTCCCGCCTTCAATCTTTCCCAGCACCAGGGTCTTTTCAAATGAGTCAGTTCTTCGCATCAGGTGGTCAACGTATTGAAGTTTCAGCTTCAACATCAGTCCTTCCAATGAAACCCAGGACTGATCTCCTTTAGGATGGACTGGTTGGATCTCCTTGCAGTCCAAGGGACTCTCAAGAGTTTTCTCCAAAACCGCAATTTGAAAGCATCAAATTATTTGACACAGAAGTACAAATATAGTTAAATTAGGACATGGGTATTGCTTATAAGAGGATCTTTTAAAGCTCTTTAAATACTATCCTTCCATTTTTGAATCTGGGGCTACATTGTTACTACAATTATGCTCTTTAAGACAGCCCTCTAGTTGCTGGTGTCATCCTTCTCTTTTGCTCTTTCCCGAGTAGGAAATAATTCGGGCCAACAAAGGCTGGGCTCTGGACAATATGGTGCTTTGCAACGAAGTCACCAAGTGGATGAAGGATGACATTTCTGCCCCTCCCACAGAGGGTGTCTATGTCTATGGCTTGTATCTTGAAGGTGCTGGCTGGGACAGGAGGAATATGAAACTTATCGAGTCCAAGCCCAAAGTGCTCTTTGAGTTAATGCCTGTTGTAAGGATTTATGCTGAAAATAACGGTAAGTTGTCTATGCCTTCAGGGACGGTTGGTACGATGGGGTTGGGTGATGTTATAAATATAGGATCTCATTATTTTTGTTATCATGTGATAAGGATTATACTCTGTTATCAAGTAGCTTCATATTCACACCTGTTTTTAATGAGTACTTACTGACTTCTGGGCTCTTCCTAGAATGCTGCTGGGAGGCAATGGTTCTGGAAAGTTCTTGCCCATCTAATAAAGCAAATAAAATGTATAAGGATACTCATGGAGCATTAGCTAATGAGACAAGAAGCAAGTGTTTGGAATAGTTACTAAGTGGTGAGAAAGGAGGGTGAGATAAGAGTGGGATGAGACTGTCAGGGACTGGATCTTGGGAGCAGGTGGACTTGGAGGGGCTTAGAAGGATGGATGAGGCTCGAATGATGAGGTGGAGCTCTTTAAGACAGCCCTCTAGTTGCTGGTGTCATCCTTCTCTTTTGCTCTTTCCCGAGTAGGAAATAATTCGGGCCAACAAAGGCTGGGCTCTGGACAATATGGTGCTTTGCAACGAAGTCACCAAGTGGATGAAGGATGACATTTCTGCCCCTCCCACAGAGGGTGTCTATGTCTATGGCTTGTATCTTGAAGGTGCTGGCTGGGACAGGAGGAATATGAAACTTATCGAGTCCAAGCCCAAAGTGCTCTTTGAGTTAATGCCTGTTGTAAGGATTTATGCTGAAAATAACGGTAAGTTGTCTATGCCTTCAGGGACGGTTGGTACGATGGGGTTGGGTGATGTTATAAATATAGGATCTCATTATTTTTGTTATCATGTGATAAGGATTATACTCTGTTATCAAGTAGCTTCATATTCACACCTGTTTTTAATGAGTACTTACTGACTTCTGGGCTCTTCCTAGAATGCTGCTGGGAGGCAATGGTTCTGGAAAGTTCTTGCCCATCTAATAAAGCAAATAAAATGTATAAGGATACTCATGGAGCATTAGCTAATGAGACAAGAAGCAAGTGTTTGGAATAGTTACTAAGTGGTGAGAAAGGAGGGTGAGATAAGAGTGGGATGAGACTGTCAGGGACTGGATCTTGGGAGCAGGTGGACTTGGAGGGGCTTAGAAGGATGGATGAGGCTCGAATGATGAGGTGGGCAAGAGGTAGAAAGTAGGAGAGGAGCCTTTCCAGGTGGGACTGCACAGGGCTTGGGGAAGTCATGACTCCTTCAGCTTGGAGATTTAAGCCAGGCTGTGAAATCCGGATTGAATTCAGGGACATTGGCTTAATTCAGTAGTTTATGGTAAAATGCTGGGTTTGCATTGCAGCCTGTGAATGTGACAACACTTTTATGAAACACACATGTCAAGGCAGAATCCTTTGACAGAGTTATCAAAGCTGTTTTTGACAACTCTAAAAACACCTGAGCTATTTTTCATTGTTGGTTTGATGTTTTCTAGAGGTTTTTGCATTTCACTCAGCTAACGTCTCCTCAGGGATAACTGCTCTCCACAATATGGGGAGATGCTGTTCATTTCACTTAAAAAAATTATATTCTTTTAAAATAAAATTGCACATGTTTAAGGTGTATAACATCCTTGGAGGAGGAAATGGCAACCTACTCCAGTATTCTTGCCTGGAGAATCCCATGGATAGAGCAGCCTGTGGGTTACATAGGGTTATGAAGAGTCAGACATGACTGAAGCGACTGGCCAAGGTGTATAACATGTTGATTTGATATACATGGTGAGATGATCATTATAAGCCATAAATTCATGAGGTGGCCAGGATAGTAGATCCTAAGGAAGTCCTAATTTAATGATAGAAACACGAAGATTTTTCTTTAAACAAGAAAGAGACAAAAATCTCTCTTTAAAGGATAATTTTTAGTATATCTATCCCTTAGATAAATACCACACTAAACACATTATAAGCTTTGAACATTTGTTTTTTAAGCAAATGTTTGCTAGATACCTAGTACAAACCAGATACAACCTTACCTGCAAGGGATAAAGGTAGTTATGAACCAGATCATGCCCACAAGGCACTCACAGCCCAGTGAAGGAGACTGATAAGTAAACAAATAATTTAAATAGAATTTGAGGCATGTTATGATAGAGACCCCTGGTGGCTCAGTGGTTAAGAATCTGCCTGCAGTGCTGGAGACCTGGGTTCCCTTCCCTGATTGGGAAGATCCTCAGAGAAGGAAATGGCAACCCACTCCAATATTCTTGTCTGGAGAATCCCATGGAAAAAGGAGCTTGGCTACAGTCCATGGGATCTCAAAGAGTTGGACACAACTGAGTGACTAATGGACGCACATGATAGAGATGCTCTTAGGATAATCAGGGATGCTAGAAGGAAAACATAACTAAGCCTGGTAGGAGGTGGAGGCTGCTTTTGAGATGCGTTTTGGAGGATGAGAATGAGAGGGTGTTAGAGTCAGACTTTTCTTGGCAGAGGGAAAGAGCTCTAGCTCACTGAGTCAGCCAAGGTATCAAGCATCTAACATACACTGCTCTATTGCTGGAGGTGCAACAGTGAGGAAAGACCATGCAGAACCCCCATTTGCACAGAGCTCAGTCTCAAGGACAGGTGGGTAACTGGAAAAGAGGCAGATAGAGTCATTACTACTCAAGGATTCTGTATGAATTCGCCTACACTCTTAAAATTTATTTGTGAGCCTAAGGTTAATGCCTGTGGCACTTTCATGACTTTGCACAGACATGTACAAAGCAGTGAAAAATCTCACCCTCCTGACGTGTGTGTTTCCGACTTAGGTGGAACAAGCCTGTGCTCTGCTCCTTGTTTCAGCTCAGGCTGTAAACAAGTGCCCTTTTCGTGGTCTATTTAGTGCTATGTTTTTCATATTTTTCTATTTTTCATTGTTGAAAATGGCCCTCGAGTGTAGTATTAAAGTGCTGTCTGCTGTTTCTGAACACTAGAAGGCTGTGATGGAGAAACCACATGTGTTAGACAAGCTTCGTTCAGGCATGAGTCACAGTGCTGTTGGCCTTGAGTTCAGTGTTAATGAATCAACAGAGTATATTAAAAAGATGATTTTAACAAAAGTACACATAAAACAAGGTTATGTATTGATTGGTCTTTTAACAGAAACACACAGAAAACAAGGTTATGTATTGATCAGTTGATGAAAATTCTGTGGCCAAGGGCTCTGAGGAACCTGATCCTCTGTTTCTCCTAGGAGCCGTCGGCTATTTGGGCTTCATTAAACTATACATACATTGTTGTTGTTGTTTTGTTGCTAAGTTGTATCTGATTCTTTGCGACCCCATGGACTGTAGTCTGCCAGACTCTTCTGTCTGTGGGATTTTCCAGGCAAGACTACTGGAGTGGGTTGCCATTTCCTTCTCCGAGGGATCTTCCCCATCCAGGAATCGATTCTGGGTTTCCTGCTTTGGCAGGTGGGTTCTTTACAGCTGAGCCACCAGAGGAAATAGATACATTAGTCCCACAAATAATGAGGATGGAGTGTAAATGAACAGATTGATTTCAGATAGCTCTTGTTTCTGTAAAGAAGACACACACAGGGTGTGTCAGGGAGTGAGAGAGTGTTCAGGTGTTCAGGGAAGAGTTTGCTGAGAAGAGGACACTGAACTGATATCCATGGAGCAAAGGCAAGCATGCAGAGACAAGAGCTAGCAATGGAGGCACTGTGTTTGAGGAACAGAAAGACAGTGTGTAATGGAAGGGGAGCCCATGAACATCAGAAGAGACGGGAGGGTGCTCAGCCTCCCTCTTGGTACAGGGTGTCACTCCTTATGCCCCAGCCATGTCTGAAAGGACCCATGTGTGTGCCTGGGTTTGGGTAAACATGCTGCTTGTGCCTTCATGATCTTTTTTTTTTAGTTTTACTTTATTTTACTTTACAATACTCTATCAGTTTTGCCATACATCAACATGAATCCACCACGGGTGTACATGAGTTCCCAATCCTGAACCCCCCTCCCACCTCCCTCCCTATACCATCTCTCTGGGTCATCCCAGTGCATAATTTTATTTGTTAATTTTGGCTGTGCTGGGTCTTCATTGCCGCATGGGCTTTTCTCTAATTGCAGCGAGCTGGGACTACTCTCTCGTTGCGCTGCACAAGCTTCTCATTGAGGTGGCTTCTTTCGTTGCCGAGTTTGGGTTCTAGGGTGTATGCATTCAATAGTTGTGATGCACTGGCTTCATTGCTCCACAGGCATGTGGGATTTTCTTGAATCAGGGGCCGAACCCATGTCTCCTGCCTTGGCAGGTAGATTCTTTACCACTGAGCCACCAAGGAAGCCCCTCATGTTCATTAATCCTTACTGTGGTGTGAAGTCCCAGGGTGGTGATTATTTTATAGAATTAATAGTCAAATGCTCTTTCAGCCAAAAGTAATACTTTAGAAATTTTTTTGCATCTAGTCAACACTGTTGCAAAAATATTTCCCTTATAAAGTGAAAGATAAGTCTTTCTCACATTCAGTTAGGTGTTACTTTTTTATTTCTTGTGACTAATGTGTAAAAATCCTTCGCCATGTGACATTGAACATCTCAGCATGGTAGTAATAAAGCAATAATTTTATAATACAGGCAGTCCTTTATGACTTAAGAACACATTTTTGTGGAAGAACTGTACTCACCCTGCTGGGCATTAGTCAGTGGTGATGCTCATTAGCTGCAGGTAAGAGAGGAAATAAGTGCTAATAAAAAAGTAAAGAAAACTATAGTTCTTTATTGTTTTTTTTTTGGTTTCAATAGAAGTTGGTAGAAACTTGCTGCCAAATAGCTTTGTAGTTGGAGAGGTGTTTTGTTAGTGATAGGAAATTACCACTCCGTTGTTCTTTTCATCTGTTCCGTCAGTTCAGTTGATCACTCATTTCCAACACTTTGTGACCCCATGGGCTGTAGCACACCAGGATTCCCTGTCCATCACCAACTCCAGGAACCTGCACAAACTCATGTCCATTGAGCCAGTGATGCCATCCACCCATCTCATTCTCTGTCATCCCCTTCTCCTCCTGCCTTCAATCTTTCCAAGCAACAAGGTCTTTTCAAATGAGTCAGTTCTTTGCATCAGGTGGCCAAAGGGTTGGAGTTTCAGCTTCAGCATCAATCCTTCCAATGAATATTCAGGACTGATTTCCTTCAGGATTGACTGGTTGGATCTCCTTTCAGTCCAAGGGACTCTCAATAATCTTCTCCAACACCACAGTATAAAAGCATCAATTTGGTGGCCCTCAGCTTTCCTTATAGTCCAATTCTCATATCCAACCATCTCTCTGGGTCATCCCAGTGCATAATTTTATTTGTTAATTTTGGCTGTGCTGGGTCTTCATTGCCACACGGGCTTTTCTGTAATTGCAGCGAGCTGGAACTACTCTCTTGTTGCGCTGCACAAGCTTCTCATTGAGGTGGCTTCTTTTGTTGCTGAGTTTGGGTTCTAGGGTGTATGCATTCAATAGTTGTGATGCACAGGCTTCATTGCTCCACAGGCATGTGGGATTTTCTTGAATCAGGGGCCGAACCCATGTCTCCTGCCTTGGCAGGTAGATTCTTTACCACTGAGCCACCAAGGAAGCCCCTCATGTTCATTAATCCTTACTGTGGTGTGAAGTCCCAGGGTGGTGATTATTTTATAGAATTAATAGTCAAATGCTCTTTCAGCCAAAAATAATACTTTAGAAATTTTTCTGCATCTAGTCAACACTGTTGCAAAAATATTTCCCTTATAAAGTGAAAGAAAAGTCTTTCTCACATTCAGTTAGGTGTTACTTTTTTATTTCTTGTGACTAATGTGTAAAAATCCTTCGCCATGTGACATTGAACATCTCAGCATGGTAGTAATAAAGCAATAATTTTATAATACAGGCAGTCCTTTATGACTTAAGAACACATTTTTGTGGAAGAACTGTACTCACCCTGCTGGGCATTAGTCAGTGGTGATGCTCATTAGCTGCAGGTAAGAGAGGAAATAAGTGCTAATAAAAAAGTAAAGAAAACTATAGTTCTTTATTGTTTTTTTTTTTTGGTTTCAATAGAAGTTGGTAGAAACTTGCTGCCAAATAGCTTTGTAGTTGGAGAGGTGTTTTGTTAGTGATAGGAAATTACCACTCCATTGTTCTTTTCATCTGTTCCGTCAGTTCAGTTGATCACTCATTTCCAACACTTTGTGACCCCATGGGCTGTAGCACACCAGGATTCCCTGTCCATCACCAACTCCAGGAACCTGCACAAACTCATGTCCATTGAGCCAGTGATGCCATCCACCCATCTCATTCTCTGTCATCCCCTTCTCCTCCTGCCTTCAATCTTTCCAAGCAACAAGGTCTTTTCAAATGAGTCAGTTCTTTGCATCAGGTGGCCAAAGGGTTGGAGTTTCAGCTTCAGCATCAATCCTTCCAATGAATATTCAGGACTGATTTCCTTCAGGATTGACTGGTTGGATCTCCTTTCAGTCCAAGGGACTCTCAATAATCTTCTCCAACACCACAGTATAAAAGCATCAATTTGGTGGCCCTCAGCTTTCCTTATAGTCCAATTCTCATAT
>SJYX01015114.1:17812-40759 GCA_006410675.1 Oreotragus oreotragus | reverse complement strand
GATTTCTTCTCTCTGGAGTGCAATGAAGTGTCCAGTAATGAGTTATGAGATGTCAATGGTTTTGGAGTAACTTTGAACTGCCTGTATATTGAAGCTTAGGGGTGTGTTCCTGTGTTGCTGGAGAATTTGTGTGGTATGTCTTGCTCTGGAACTTGTTGGCCCTTGGGTGGTGCTTGGTTTCAGTGTAGATATGGAGGTGTTTGATGAGCTCCTGTCGATTAATGTTCCCTGGAGTCAGGAGTTCTCTGATGTTCTCAGAATTTGGACTTAAGCCTCCTGCTTCTGGTTTTCAGTTTTATTTTTACAGTAGCCTTAAGACTTCTCCATCTATACAGCACTGATTATAAAACATCTAGGTTAAAGATTAAAAGTTTCTCCACATTGAGGGACTCCCAGAGAGGTTCACTGAGTTACATGGAGAAGAGAAGTGGGAGGGGACAGTTAGAGGTGACTGGAATGAGATGAGGTGGGATCAAAAGAGGAGAGAGCAAACTAGCCAGTAATCACTTCCTTATGTTTGCTCCACATTCTGGACCACTCAGAGATGTTCACGGAGTTATACAGAGAAGAGGAAAGGGAGGAAGGAGACAGAGGTGTCCAGGAGGATAAAAGAGGGAAATGAATAGGAGAGAGACAGATTCAGCCAGTAACCAGTTAAGTGTTCTCCACCGTCTGGAACACACAGAGATTCACAGAGTTGGGTAGAGAAGAGAAGAGGGAGGGAGGAGACAGGCAACCTGGTGGAGACAAAGGAGAGTCCAAAGGAGGAGAGAGTGGTCAAGCCAGTAATCTCACTCTCAGGTAAAAATGGGTACTGCAGAAATGGGTTTTTAAAGGTACAAAATTGATAACAAATACCAAAAAGCAAAGCTTAAAAATCTAGAATAGAGGTTGGATTTTCAAAAATACCATATTAAAGAAAAGAAGAAGAAAAAAAACAAAGTCGCAAGAATCATTAAAAAACAACAACCACAAAAAAATATATATGGCGTTTGCTTTAAAAATAGGGTCTTTTTTTTTTTTTGGAAAAGTAATAGTAGGTTATAAAAGTAAAAATTAAAGGAGAAATAGAGGACTTAAAAATTTAAAAATGTCAACAAAAAAGAAGAAAAAGAAAGGAAGAAAAAACAAACAAACAACAACAACAAAAAAGAATGATCATAAAAATAGTAAAGTTATATCTGGGACTTTCTCTGGTGTTGTTGTGGGCAGTGTGGGGTCAGTTCATTTTCGGATAGTTCCTTGGTCCAGCTTATATTTCTCAAGATCTACAGGCCCCTTCCTATGTAGGTGGTACTAACAACAGGGTTTTAATCTATTGCACCTGTCATTTCCAAGGCAGTTCCCTCTGTTTTAGCTTCTTCTGTTGGCTGGTCTCTTCAGTGTCTGATTTCCACCCTGACACAAGGGAGGCGGTGGTGGACACTTTATTTTTAGGCTCACTTGTTCAGTCGCACTGTGGGGAGGGAGGGATGCTGGAAACAACACTGGCGTGTGCTCCAGTGCCTCAGCCACGCTGGGCCTGCCCTTGCTCATGGTATACACTGCTCAGGCTCTATGTTGCTTCACCGGGAACCCTCTGAGGCTGGCCCTGGGCTGCATGCACCTACCCGATCTAAGCCGCTCAGGCTCATGCACTCAGGTAGTCCGCAGAGGCGCAGACTCGGTTGGGCCTGCGTTTTGTGCCCTTCCCAGGTCTGAGTAGCTCAGGTGTTTGGCGAGCGCAGTTGCTGTGACTTATCACCTTTCCCATCCCTGCTGCTCAGTTTTCTGGGTGTACAACTAGTGCCTCCTTCTCAGGCGGATGGTGACTGTCCAGAACCCCAAGAAGTCTTAGTTAGCAAAGAAGCTTGCTTGCAGTTTGGTAGTTAATGTCTCTCTGGGGCTACTATTGCCCCCTTCTGGCCCTTCTGGCTCTGGCTGCCTGTCACGGGAGGGGGATGGTCTGCAGCCAGCTAATTCTGTTCCGTCCTTTGTTCTGTGAGCAGTCCTGGAGGGGTCTTATGTTAGAGCTTTTCACGTGGTAACTATCCCACAGTCTGGTTTGCTAGCCCAAGTTAGTTTGCTCTGGTTACACTTGGGACATCCCGGCCTGATTCTTAAAAAGCACTGCAGCCCACACCTTCCTGCCCAGCCCCCGCTTGCTAGTGGCAGATGCAGGCATCTGCACTGCTTCTCCACTGGGGGAGTTACCATTGGGCTCATAATCTGTGGGTTTTAATTATTTATTTTTCATCCCTGTTATGTTGCCCTCTGTGCTTTCAAGGCTCACCACAGACTCAGCAGTGAGAGTGTTTCCTGGTGTTTGGAAACTTCTCTCTTTTTAAGACTCCCTTCCCAGGACGAAGCTCCCTCCCTACCTCTTTTGTCTCTTTTTGTTTGTCTTTTATATTTTTTCTTACCTGTTTTTGAAGACAATGATCTGCTTTTCTGGGTGCCTGATGTCCTCTGCCAGCATTCAGAAGTTGTTTTGTGGAATTTGCTCAGCGTTGAAATGTTCTTTTGATGAATTTGTGAGGGAGAAAGTGGCCTCCCCATCCTATTTCTCCGCCATCTTAGGACCGCCCCCAGTATTTGTTTTGTTTTGTTTTTTTTCCCTAGAAGATATTCCACTCTGAATGTAGTCATGATTCTGAATTTTAAAGCCACTTAAGTAGTGTGTTGTTATGGGCATCTAGTCACCAGCTTGATGCAGTTAGATTTATCAGTCTTTGTTCTCAATTTGTTCAGTTCAGTCCAATCCTTCAGTAGTGTCAGTCTCTTTGCAACACCATGGACTACAGGATGCCAGACTTCCTTATCCATCACCAACTCCTGGAGCTTACTCAGGCTCATGTCCATCGACTTGGTGATGCCATCCAACCATCTCATCCTGCCTTCCCTTTCTCCTCCTGCCTTCAATCTTTCCTAATATCAGGGTCTTTTCCAAGGAGTCAATTCTTCCCATCAGGTGGGCAAATAGTTGGAATTTCAGCTTCAGCATCAATTTTTCCAGTGAATATTCAGGACTGATTTTTTTTTTTTTTTTTTTAGGATGGACTGGTTTGATCTCCTTGCAGTCCAAAGGACTCTCAAGAGTCTTCTCCATCACTATAGTTCAAAGGGCATATATGTGTGCCATTTGTCAGTGACGTCATATTAACTCTGTTCAGATTTAATCACCAGAACTGAATTTAAACAATGTGCAAAAATGAGTGTTAAGACACAGTGCCCCATCTACACACATCTGGTGACTAGGAGAGGCTCCTGTTGTATTCAAGTGACAGTCATTAATAGACCTCATGCAGGAATAGGCCCTGGGTGTCCTGGATGAGTCATTAAACATGATTGTCTTTACTTGGCTGCCACAGTTGTTTTGTCTTCTTTGATTGGGAAGACATTTCAAAAATTTTTTTTTTTTTTTGTATGTTTGGTTTGGCAGACAAAACTTTTCATAGCATAGACCCTATGAGGAAATTATATCAGAAATATATCCACTTATCTTCAGCAGATAAATTCGTTGGTTTGTACATCCCCAGTGATATTTCTTTATAAATAGAAAGGAAACACACACGTTCAGTATGTATTTGGTCTCTTTGTAAATCAACCAACATGAATTAAATTCCTCTCTGTCCCCACTGCACTCCCAACTCTAGGTGAGAAATAAAAACTGCAGAGACTGAAGGCTGATTCCAGCACATTGCTGTAGATTTCATTCCCACTGTTTTTTTTTTTTTTTTTTGGAAAAAAATTATTTGCTAATATTAAAATCAGTACATTGTACATGAATATGCAACTTCTGATTCTCTTGAAAACATGGCCAACTGGCCTGCTTTCCGTCATGGGTGAAGTGGAGGAAAGGCTGCTTCCAGTGCTGTGCTAGGAGGGACCTGTGCTGCTCAGGGTCCAACATGGCAACCTAGACCTAGTATCATTTCTCTTACCTCCTGGGGCCATGAGTTTGTGAGAACTAGACTACTAGCTATCTTAAGATAAAGACTACTTTTGTCTTGATCAACTTTGACTTTGAAGCCTTTAGCCCAGAAACCAGAACACACTACTTCCTTGTATGTTTTTTGGATGATATAAAATATCTTGTGGATGCGATGACATTTCTTCCAATGCTGAAAGGATACAATTGAAGTACTGCTTTGCCCCAAATCTTTGATGTAGACTGGCATCATAGGTGCCCCTGATGTCTGACATTAGACCCACAACATAAAGCCAGTTGTATGTCCCTGGGCTGTCCCTGAAGTCTTCACCTTGCCATTTGACAACTTATCCTCCTAGCAATCTCCTCTCCAATGAAGACAGCAATGCATATCTCATGAAGTGGCTAGGAAGATGACATGAAACCAGAAATGTCAAACATGGCCCTTAGTATCCATTTTCATGATGTTCTTAGCAGTTTTTTTCTCCAAGAACGCAAGGTCCTCCATCTTCTTAGATGTCCATACAGATCGGTTTGATTTTCCAACCAAGCTTCAAGGGAGAGATTACAGTTCAATTCTCTGTATTCTGAGAAGCTTCAAAGTGTACTCGCCAAGGACACGGATGAAGGTAAAGATTTTATCAAGACCTTTGTGTTATTTTCAGACCTATTATTGGCCTAAAGGGCTAAACTAGGGCATGCCAGAGCATATATAACTAGGGGCTCCCAGTCACCACTACATGCTAAGAACCTTAACTTTCCTGAGTACTTGGAACCAGGAAAGAAGCATGAAGTGGCTTGTGTTCCTTGGGCCGGTGGCCTTCTCAGATTGAAGAGTCATGTAAGTATGGAGACTGACTGTAAGCCACATCATATTCATTTCTGTGATTTTTCTTTTCATCTGACTATTCTATTCATCCAGTTTAAATGGGAATGGAATATTTCCCTGACAATCTTAAAGTTCAACCCTTACTTATCGATAAGTACATTGCTATAGGAACTGTGGGTCTCAAGGGTCTTGGTGTAGATTTGCACAGCTGCACAACTCTTGGGGTCCAGTCATGTCATGATCTATTGAAATAGGAACTCCTTGCAATTTTGAGTGCACAGTCAGTGGAGATGTAGGTGTGGTCCTGTGAAATAGCATTTTCCTACATTTTATTTAGCATGTTCTCTTTGTTTCCTCTCTATTTCAGTGTGTATATGTCTATGTCTGCATCTCTGTATCACTATCATTTATCTCTCCATCCCTTTGGAAGTCTCTGTGAGTGTATTTCTCTCTGTGGTGTTTTCTTTTAACTTTTCTTTTAATTTTCTACATTTCCTGAACTTGTTCCCTATCTCCTGGATTCTTCTTTCAACTCTCTCTTCTCTTTCAACTTGAAGAAAGATTGGGAGAGCTACTTATACACTGTTTTATATCTGACAAGCAGTGCTCAGTTCAGTTGCTCAGTCGTGTCTGACTCTTCGCAACGCCATGAATTACAGCAAGCCAGGCCTCCCTGTCCATCACCAACTCCCGGAGTTCCCTCAGACTCACGTTCATTGAGTCCATGATGCCATCCAGCCATCTCATCCTCGGTCGTCCCTTTCTCTNTTTTTTTTTTTTAGGCTCACTTGTTTAGTCTTGCTGTGATGAGGGAGGGATGCTGCAGTCAAATAGCACTGGTGTGTGTTCATAGTGTCTCAGCCCTGCTGGGCCTGTCCCCGCTTGTGGCGCACACTGCTCAGGCTCTAGGTTGCTCTGCAGGGAACCGTTGAGGCTGGCCCTGAGCTGCATGCACCTCCCCGGTCTAACCCACTCAAACTCAGGCACTCATATAGTCCTCAGAGGCACAGACTTGGTTGGGCCTACGTTTTGTGCCCTTCCCAGGTCCGAGCAGTTTGGGAGTTTGGCAAGCGCAGTCACTGGGACTTATTGCCTTTCCCGACCCTGCTGCTCAGTTTTCTGGGTGTACAACTGGTGCACCTTATTAGGCAGATGGTGACTGTCCAGAACCCCAAGAAGTCTTAGTTAGCAAAGAAGCTTGCTTGCAGTTTGGAAGTTTTTCTGGGGCTGCGATTGGCCCATTCTGGCCCTTCCGGCTCTGGCTGCCTGTCACCGGAAGGGGATGGTCTGCAGCAGGCTAATTCTGTTCCGTTCTTTGTTCTGTGAGTGGTCCTCGCTCTGTTAGGAAAGCACTGCAGCCTGCGCCTTCCTGCCCAGCCCCCACTTGCTAGTGGCAGATGCAGGCGTCTTCACGGCTTCTCCACTGGGGGAGTTACAGTTGGGCTAAGTAATCTGTTGCTTTTAATTATTTATTTATTTTTCCTCCCTGTTATGTTGCCCTCTGTGCTTCTAAGGCCGCAAGAGTGTTTCCTGGTGTTTGGAAACTTCTCTCTTTTTAAGACTCCCTTCCCAGGATGGAGCTCCCTCCCTACCTCTTTTGTCTCTTTTTCCCGTCTTTTATATTTTTCCTACCTGTTTTTGAAGACAATGTTCTGCTTTTCTGGGTGCCTGATGTCCTCTGCCAGCATTCAGAAGTTGTTTTGTGAAGTTTACTCAGTGTTGAAATGTTCTTTTGATGAATTTGTGAGGGAGAAAGTGGTCTCCCCGTCCTATTCCTCCACCATCTTCTCCTCCCTCCTATAGCAGTGTTTTTAGTCTTCTCTGAGTTACCAACTAGCTATACACTTTGGCTAAACCAGCTAACTTCTCCAGAACCATATCACAATTAACTCAAGTACTTGAATAGATTATTGGAATACATTAATCAACTAAAGGAACCAATCTCCAATTATCTGCTAGCTAGTACAAAGTCCCTCTTCTAATTTTTATATTCTTTTTTTTTTTCAGAATAAGTAGATAATTCTGTTTTCCTGTAAAATGGAAAACATTTTTCCCCCCTCTCCTGGCCATGTTGATATAAAAATGCGCCTGATAGCCTTCATTACTATCAATTCTTTTGTTTCAATTTTCCTTTATCAACATTTTATTTTCTTCATTAATTAAGACTGTTAGGTTAAAAACAAATAAAACAGTGAAGTTGTATGACTGGAGTCTTTGAGCTGTCTGCAAAATTTCAAAAGAGTAATAATACGATGATAATAACTATCATTTATTGAACTACTACCAAGGTTTTCCTTAACATCTGTTTTTCTTGCCAGAAATTGCAAGGTAGCTTTTATTTCATTTTTATAGTCAATAAACCAAGAATCAGGGAGGTGGTAACTTTCCTAAGGTGATGCAATTAAAAGACTTGGATGCCAAAGCCTGTCTTTTTACCCTGTACTCTTAGTTCACTTTATACAATTTCTCCATGATTTCTCAAATGTCTTTTTTTCCTGATACTTTTCTCAAAGAAAGTAGCTGTGTTGTGCTGTGTGTTAAGAGAACCAATGTTGGAGCCAAGCCTCCCATGTTTAAATCCCAACTTGACCACTTAACTTTTGTGAACAAGGCCAGCTAACTTAAATCTCTCTAAAGCCTCAGTTTCCTCATCTGCCATAAAGGATAATAACCATATTGAATTATTTAAGTTAGTATACAGAAAGCATGTAGAAAAATAAATGTCCCATAAGTGTTCACTACTACTGTTCAGAGAATTCAATGAGATTATAACTCAGTATCTGGCCCTTCAGTTCAGTTCAGTTCAGTTCAGTTCAGTTGCTCAGTCTTGTCTGACTCTTTGCGACCCCATGAATCACAGCACCCCAGGCCTCCCTGTCCATCACCAACTCCCAGAGTTCACCCAGACTCACGTCCATCAAGTCAGTGATGGCATCCAGCCATCTCATCCTCTGTCGTCCCCTTCTCCTCCTGCCCTCAATCCCTCCCAGCATCAGAGTCTTTTCCAATGAGTCAGCTCTTCGCATGAGGTGGCCAAAGTACTGGAGTTTCAGCTTTAGCATCATTCCTTCCAAAGAAATCCCAGGGCTGATCTCCTTCAGAATGGACTGGTTGGATCTCCTTGCAGTCCAAGGAACTCTCAAGAGTCTTCTCCAACACCACAGTTCAAAAGCATCAATTCTTCAGCGCTCAGCCTTCTTCACAGTCCAACTTTCACATCCATACATGACCACAGGAAAAACCATAGCCTTGACTAGACGGACCTTAGTCGGCAAAGTAATGTCTCTGCTTTTGAATATNGGTGCTCAGCCTTCTTCACAGTCCAACTCTCACATCTATATATGACCACAGGAAAAACCATAGCCTTGACTAGATGGACCTTAGTCGGCGAAGTAATGTCTCTGCTTTTGAATATACTATCCAGGTTGGTCATAACTTTTCTTCCAAGGAGTAAGTGTCTTTTAATTTCATGGGTGCAGTCACCTTCTGCAGTGATTTTGGAACCCAAAAATAAAGTCTGACACTGTTTCCACTGTTTCCCCATCTATTTCCCATGAAGTGATGGGACAGAATGCCATGATCTTCGTTTTCTGAATGTTAAGCTTTAAGCCAACTTTTTCACTTTCCTCTTTCACTTTCATCAAGAGGCTTTTGAGTTCCTCTTCACTTTCTGCCATAAGGGTGGTATCATCTGCTTATCTGAGGTTATTGATATTTCTCCTGGCAATCTTGATTCCAGCTTGTGTTTCTTCCAGACCAGCGTTTCTCATGATGTACTCTGCATATAAGTTAAATGAACAGGGTGACAGTATACAGCCTTGACGTACTCCTTTTCCTATTTGGAACCAGTCTGTTGTTCCATGTCCAGTTCTAACTACTGCTTCCTGATCTGCATACAGACTTCTCAAGAAGCAGGTCAGGTGGTCTGGTATTCCCATCTCTTTCAGAATTTTCCACAGTTTATTGTGATCCACACAGTCAAAGGCTTTGCCATAGTCAGTAAAGCAGAAATAGATGTTTTTCTGGAACTCTCTTGCTTTTTCCATGATCCAGCAGATGTTGGCAATTTGATCTCTGTTTCCTCTGCCTTTTCTAAAACCAGCTTGAACATCAGGGAGTTCACGTTTCATGTATTGCTGAAGCCTGGCTTAGAGAATTTTGAGCATTACTTTACTAGCATGTGAGATGAGTATATTTGTGTGGTAGTTTGAGCATTCTTTGGCATTGCCTTTATTTGGAATTGGAATGAAAACCGACCTTTTCCTTTCCTGTGGCCACTGCTGAGTTTTCCAAATTTGCTGGCATATTGAGTGCAGCACTTTCACAACATCATCTTTCAGGATTTGAAACAGGATAAGCAGTGTGACCACAGCCAATTCACAAGCCTCTTGCATTTCAAATTCTTCCCTTGTAAAAGAGGACAGGAATCCCCCTTCTACCTCCTTCCCTGAGCTTCTATGAGAAGGATACATTAGGGTGGCAAGAGCAATGCTAGTGGCTGTCATGTTGAGACTTCCTATTTATTGGGCACCTTATATCCATCACTTCGCTTATCCCCAAGATATGAGAACATGAGAAATACCCTCAGTGAAAAAAACATGCTGAAAAATTTCCTGAAGGAACATGCTTACAGACCATCCCAGATTTCTTCTGGTGGCTCAAATATAACTATTCACCCCCTGAGGAACATCATGAAAAGATGCTCAATATCACTCATTATCAGAGAAATGCAAATCAAAACCACAATGAGTTACCATTTCTCGCCAGTCAGAATGGCTGTGATCCAAAAGTCTACAAGCAATAAATTCTAAAGAGGGGGTGAAGATAAGGGAACCCTCTTACACTTTTGGTGGGAATGCAAACTAATACAACCACTATGGAGAAGAGTGTGGAGATTCTTTAAAAAACTGGAAATAGAACTGCTTTATGACCCAGCAATCCCAAGGCTGGGCATACACACCGAGGAAACCAGAATTGAAAGAGACACGTGTACCCCAATGTTCATCACAGCACTGTTTATAATAGCCAGGACATGGAAGAAACCTAGATGTCCATCAGCAGATGAATAGATAAGAAAGCTGTGGTACATATACACAATGCAATATTACTCAGCCATTAAAAAGTATACATTTGAATCAGTTCTGATGAGGTGGATGAAACTGGAGCTTACTATATAGAGTGAAGCAAGCCAGAAAGAAGAACACCCATACAGTATACTAATGCATACATATGGAATTTAGAAAGATGGTAACGATAACCCTGTACGTGAGACAGCAAAAGAAACATCAATATTACTCAGCCATTAAAAAGTATACATTTGAATCAGTTCTGATGAGGTGGATGAAACTGGAGCTTACTATATAGAGTGAAGCAAGCCAGAAAGAAGAACACCCATACAGTATACTAATGCATACATATGGAATTTAGAAAGATGGTAACGATAACCCTGTACGTGAGACAGCAAAAGAAACAGACATGTATAGAACAGTCTTTTGGACACGGTGGGAGGGGGGGAGGGTGGAATGATTTGAGAGAATGGCATTGAAACATGTATAATATTATGTGTGGAATGAATAGCCAGTCCAGATTCGATGCATGATACTGGATGCTTGGGGCTGATGTACTGGGGCCACCCAGAGGGATGGTACGGGGAGGGAGAAGGGAGGGAGTTCAGGACGGGGAACACGTGTATACCTGTGGTGGATTCATGTTGATGTATGGCAAAACCAATACAATATTGTAAAGTAATTAACCTCCAATTAAAATAAATAAATTTAGATTAAAAAAAAAAAAGAAAATCCCATACACTGGGGCTGCTGCACAAGTGTGGGAACCCTAGCAACACTTTTGATGGGTTCCCTCTGCCTGTAATGCAGGNAAAATAAATAAATTTATATTTAAAAAAAGAACAGTGGAGTGGGTTGCCATTTCCTTCTCCAATGCATGAAAGTGAAAAGTGAAAGTGAAGTTGCTCAGTCATGTCTGACCCTCAGCGGCCCCATGCACTGCAGCCTTCTAGGCTCCTCCATTCATGGGATTTTCCAGACAAGAGTACTGGAGTGGGGTACCATTGTCTTCTCCACAATGAAGGCATAATGCTGCCAAACAAAACAAAACAAAACAAAACAAAACAAAAAAACTCCAAAGAAACCAGTCAGGTCTCAGAGGAAGCAGGACACGAAAAAGGAAGAAACCAGTCTGATTCTGATATTATGCAAGTCATGGAGAGGGAAACCACAGCTTGTTTTCACAGGGAACTTGGGATATAAGTTGTGCCTCAAACATGCCCCAACCCAAAGCTAGGTATCTGGGATTTCACTCTCCTACTAGCGCCCCCCTCTCATCCTTCAACTAACACCCAACTGGTGTCTCCAAGCCCTTGTATTAGATGCTGGAAGGACAAATCAAAGGTGACACTAGAAGCAAAAGACACCAAAGCTCAGGGAAATGCAACCTTAGATAACGTTTAGATGTCTGCACTCAGTCTGCCATCTCCAGCATCATATCTGAAATCCTCCGAGTCTAAAGAACTCCATGGGTCTCTACATGTAAGTATTTTTTTCTTTTTGTTAAAATTCAGGTTTAATTTATATAGTAGTGTAGTGGATTTACAGCATTGTATTAATATTAGTTGTATGGGAAATTAATTTCCATATATATACAAATGTATCCATTGTTTCTTAGATTCTTTTCCCATACAGGATATTACAGACTATTGAGCAGAATTCCGGTGCTGTACAGTAGGTCTTTGTTGATTATCTATTAAATAAAATAGTATACAGATATTAATCTCAAACTCTCAATTTCCCTCTCCCACCTTTCCACTACGGTAACTATAATTATTGTTTTGATGGAGGGAAGGATCTAGGCTGCTTTTGGATGAGGGTCTGTGCTTGTGAGAGTGCAGTGGCCAGGGAAAGCAAGCCTGAGAGAGACTCATTTGAGATTATGGTGAATGTTGAAAGGGACCTGGCCATGCAGAAAGCTGAGAGAAAAACATTGTAGATGTGGGAAGTAGCCTCTGGTAAGGACCAAGGTAACCAAGTTTAATAAATGGCTACCCTTCCACTGCCAAACTTCCTTCCATGCTTGGAACTTGGCCTACAGGTCAACCACCATGATCTCATCCCATGCTTCAGTTGTGAGTTAGCAGCAATGAGGCATGTCAGCCTTCCTAAGAAGGGAGAACCTGGGACTATCACGAGGCTGAATATGCGCTGGATTCAGGGACATGTCCACGAACTAGTTATCACCAGGAGCATCAGGTGCCAGGGCCACCACCAATGCCTCTGACTATCACCATGTACTTGTTCTCAGGACTAGAAACGCCAAGGAACTGACAAAGCAAGGAACAAGTAGTGACTGTTTTTCATCTTGCCCCATGTGTTTTCACAGCCCTTTGACCACATTGGTCTCTGGCCAAAAACACTTTCTCCTCTATTCCTTCTTCAAAGGTGCCTTGTGAATAACATCAGCACCTGCCTGTGAAGCCTGGTGGCTGGAACTGAATTCACAGTCAGCTGAGACCCAGAGATGTCCGCCTTTTCCTGTGTTTTTATCCTTTTTCTTCAACCAGATTCATAAAGCAAAGTCCCTACAAAATATAAGGGTGATTGTAATTCTCTCAAGGAGTTTGAATCTCCAAGTACTATTTGGAGCATCAAAGAGGGAACACATTACCTGCATCCAGGCTAGTCTAAGACCCTGACCTTGCTCAGCCAGTGGTTCCCTGAGGAAACATAAGGCACATATCTAAGTTGCCAGAAGGCTGAGAAGGGAAAGCTTCTCACTGTGATTGCAGGTTCATGTTACTCAGTCAGCCAAGGGTCTGTCTTGTGTGAATGAGGAGCGGAAGCTCTGCAGATCTGAGTTGGCAGTGAGTCAGTCACCACCTGCATGACTGCCCCCTAGGGTTACTACAGCTAGGGCTCTCCCACTGTGCCTAGTACCCAGAAGAAACCCATAAAAATGGGGGCTTCTTTTTTAAAGGAATAGCTACTGTAAATATATATCATGTGCAAAAAGTTGTTTGTCCCATGCTGCGGTGGAAGGAAATTATCATGTGAGGGACTCTCAAGATTAAACTTGTCAAGCTTCTTGTAAATTCTCCCAGTGAGTAAGCAGAGAGGCAATTTGACTCCAAAGTCTGTGTTCCTTACTAGTAGTACAACTTTCAAGTGCACTGTCATGGAGTGATTAGTCTCATATTCTCCTAGTATTTGTATAATAGATCTGGAATTTCTCACCTTCCCTGTGGCTCAGATGGTAAAGAAACTGCCTACAATGCAGGAGACCTGGGTTCAATCCCCGGGTCAGGAAGATCAGCTGGAGAAGGGAATAGCAACCCACTCTAGTATTTTTGCCTGGAGAATTGCATGAACAGAGGATCCTGGTGAGCTACAGTCAGTGGGGTCACAAAGAGTGGTCCACAACTGAGCAGCTAGATGTGTATAAGAGACAGGGGCTGGATCATCATATCCTATGATTTTAGTTTTTTAATATTTAATTTTAAGCTGGTCTCAGATGGTAAAGAAACTGCCTACAATGCAGGAGACCTGGGTTCAATCCCCGGGTCAGGAAGATCAGCTGGAGAAGGGAATAGCAACCCACTCTAGTATTTTTGCCTGGAGAATTGCATGAACAGAGGATCCTGGTGAGCTACAGTCAGTGGGGTCACAAAGAGTGGTCCACAACTGAGCAGCTAACACTAACTGATCCAACATGTGAAGTGGTGGATTTTAGATGGAAAGCAAAATGCAACTATTATCAGTTGACATGTGACAAATAATCAATGGCCTCCCAGGTGGTGCTGGTGGTAAAGATTCTGCCTGCCAATGCAGAAGACGATGCCAGAGATGTGGGTTCGATACCTGGGATAGGAAGATCCCCTAGAGAAGGAAATGGCAATCCACTCCGGTTTTCTTACCAGGAAAATCCCATGAACAGAGGAGCCTGGCAGGCTACAGTCCTTGGGGTCTCAAGGAGTCAGACAGGACTGAGTGACTGAGCAGAGCTGACTGCCGTTGCATGCTCATCTTTCATCAGGTGGCTGGTGAAATTTTCTCGATGGCTGATTATCACCAACAAACCAGATGAGGGCTTAAAGGAACTTAAAATGGTTGCACACAGAAATGGAATGAAGAATGTTGAAGAAATCCTGAACTTGGAGGTGAGTGGGAAAGGGAAGGGAAGATGGTTACTTGGTTGAAGGGAAATCATAAACTGACCTGCCTTCTTCTTGAGATAGCATCTTTTAATTTCAAGGCTGAATATTGCTTTCCTGCTGCTACATGGCGGCAGATCTGCTGATAAAATCAGAACCAGACTTGAGGGGCAACAGGAAAGAAACTTTCACTCTCAGATGTGCTTGCAGACATCTGAGAGCTACACAGCCATGGATGCAATTGAGCTTTCTCTCATCTTTCCCTTCCTGGAAGTCTCCTAGCCTGAGAACCAGAGTTCCTGGGTCCCAAATCTTCACTAACTTACCTGCAACTAATGTGAGTCATACACACATTAAGGTTCAGTTTCCCATCTCTTGGATGAGAGAGACTGGACTTGCTCCAGAACACTTGTTCCAGACTGAAGCTTAATGCCAATCAGTGGACAAGTGACTCAGAGGTGGGTGTTGCTGAAGATGATGAGGTTGCCTCTGGTGGGCAGGGGGATGTAACTGTTGGTGATATTCATGTGTCCTGGTCTCAGGACTGAAAGTGGTAGAGCACTTGGCACACAGCTGCTGTGACACTGACGACCTTAGAGGCCTTGCCCACTAGAACTTACCATCATTTGGGTTCTGTGGGATGAGATCAGATAGTTATGTCAGAAGTTACCAATGGGGAAGCTTGTAGATTTCTCAGCAGAAACCCAAATTAGGCTGATGAATCATCTCTCCAAAAATACTCTGGGAACTAGATATGCCTGGACTCTTAGACAAATTTTGTAGTATTTTAAATACCATTTAAAGTTGGTTATATTTTGAATGACCTGCCATTTGCTCTCTGGCTTGGGATGACACCCACAGTTAGAGTTGAATCAAAGGGCCTCTGGGTAGGCTGTCCTTCTCCCCATGACTCATTAGCAGTGAGTATGGCTGTTTCCCCTCCACATCTGGAGCAGGAATTCCAGCAGGAAGGATGTGACCTCCAAGTTTAACCGGAAGACTCAGGTAGGTCTGGCCTTCAAGTAGGTGCTATTCTTTTCCCAGTGCTTCTGCCTTCCCTCCTGGGTCCTGTACAAGCTGCCCTCCTCCTGGTTACTGGGTTCTGAATTCCTCCTCCATTCACTTGTAGATATCTAGCCATTCCCACTTCTGGCTCCCTCACTACCCGGGCCCAACCCCTCACCTGCAGATGTCACTAAAGAAGGGAAAACCAAGATGGGTCTGCCCAGTTCATTCTTACTAAAAATGTCTGCATTCCTTCATCTTCCAGACCCTGTCCTGAATCATCAACATCTCCAGCTAAATGACTCAGCTTAGCAGAGGAATAGAGATGGGGGAGTGGGGCAGTAAGGGTGTCAGGTGTGGGGGACAGTTTTCAGATGACAAGAGATGAGTTAGAATAAGGAGCATGTGGTCCCCCAAACACTCATTCATTGGGGACCTGTCTGAATCTGCTATCTTGGGCTCCTCAGGGTATCTCTAAGACAGAAATTTCAAAATGGACTTTCTATAAACTTCTTACTGCAAAACAACGTCAAACATAACAAATATAAGAAAGTAGAGTGTCATGAACCCTATATTTCATCATTCAGCATCAATAACTAGAAAACTAACCTCTTAGTCCCACAAGTTGTCATAGACCAGAGATTATGCAACATCAAGGTGATGGCCAATTGATTTCCCAGTGAAGGCATTCTTGACTTGCATCAGTCTTTCTTTTTTTGCTATGTCCTCACATGTGGTGGCTGAAGGGAAGGAAGAAGAGGGAGAATAAGAGAGATAAAGAAAGCGAGGTTAATCCCATCATGAGGGACCACCATCAAAATCCCATGTCAACCTGGATACCTCCAAAACGCCCTACTTCCTAATACCATCACATTGGGAATGAAGGGTGGACACAATTAAATATATAGCAGCTATGGATAGCATAGCAGCTATCTGTTTTTAAATCAAGACAGACTGTCATTTCATTCTCTCTTTTACTTCTTATTCATTTTTCCTGAAGTATTTTGGGGATAAGATGAACATTTCACCAAATATACATAATGGGTAATTGTGGTAGATTAATAGGACATGAAAAAAAAAATGCTGTTTTGTTCCCCCCAAACTGCACATTTTATATCCAGTCCATGTGCAAGTTTCCCTGATTCTCAAAAAGCAGATGTCTTTTCACAGTTTATTGAAAGAATGTAGTCATATGTTCATGCGGTTGTTCTTCTTTAAGACAAAATAACTGTTTCTCTCCCAATTTTAAGACCATTTATTTGTTCAGAAAGAGGGAGGAAGCAGGGTGGTTTGTCTTACAGAATGTCCCACTATTGGGTTTAGAGCAGGAGTCCATAATACCTGCACAGTGGGTCAGAAACAGTACCAGTCCTTGGTCTATTAGGAACCAGACCTCCACAGCAGGAGGTGAGCTGCAGATCAGCGAATGAGGGTTCATCTGTATTATAGCTGCTCCCCATCACTCTCTCATCACCCCCAGAAGGGACAGTCTAGCTTGTTTTCCTGGAACTGTTTGTAGTTACATAACCTATGCTTAATAGAAACAAAAATAGCATAAATATTGATTATTTTTCTTTCTCAGTGCTCAGAATGGTGAGTTGGTGCCCTAGCAGTCTATCACAGTGACAAATTAGATGTTGCCTATTAACATTTGGCATATTCCACCAGCTTAAAATTAAATATTAAAAAACTAAAATCATAGGATATGATGATCCAGCCCCATCCTTCATGGCAAATAGAAGGAGAAAAGGTGGAAGCAGTGACAGATTTCTTCATCTTAGCCTCTAAAACAACTGTGGATGCTGCCTGCAACCATAAAATGAGAAGACGTTTCCTTCTTGGAAGGAGAACTATGAGAAACATAAACAGTGTGTTGAGAAGCAGAAACGTCATTCTCCCCAACAAACTGGGAGATGTTTGGCCTTTTCATTTGGACTCCTAAACTTTCTGTCCAGTCCCCATTGGTCTTTGAAGTTCCTCAGTTTTCTGGTCCTTCAGGATTCCCAAGATTATTCTGTGCATTTCTTTACCCAGTCCTGAAATCAGCCATCTCTTTAAGATTGTCAGATGGGAAATGTATTCAGAAGCTACATGTGAGACCTCAGAACAGTCACTGTTATCAAGTTTTCACTGCTTCTAGGCTTTACAGTGTTCGGCGGAGGAAGTGCACATTTTGCTTAAAAATTAAAACAAAAAGGAATAAAAATAGTTGGTACAAACTTATGCTGTCAGTTCAAGATTTAAGACAGCAGGATTTGAATTAAACTTCTATATGTTATGTGTGGACCTCTTTTCCTAGCCTCTGAAAGGCTTACTTCAAAACATTAGTTGTAATTATAATCTTGCTTTTACCTGTTAACATACATATGATTCTGTCACAATTACAGAAACCATATGAGGAGCAATAAGTTGTTGAATTATTGCTCGCCGCAGCTACGATGCCAGTGCAGATGCATGGCGGTTGCAATAGCAGTGCAGAAGCGTGGCAGAGAGGAACTACCCCATGTCCAAATCAGAGGCGGCAGCTGAGAGGAGCTTCCCTACTTCCAAAGTAAGGAGCAGCGGCTGCGCTTTGCTGGAGCAGCCATGAAGAGATACCCCACGTCCAAGGTAAGAGAAACCCAAGTAAGGTGGTAGGCGCTGAGAGAGGGCATCAGAGGGCAGACAGAATGAAACCACATTCAAAGACAACTAGCCAATCTGTCACCCGGACTACAGTCTTGTCTAACTCAATGAAACTAAGCCATGCCATGTGGGGCCATGGAAGATGGACGAGTCATGCTGGAGAGGTCTGACAGAATGTAGTCCACTGGAGAAGGGAATGGCAAACCACTTCAGCATTCTTGCCTTAAGAACCCCATGAACATTATGATAAGGCAAAAAGATAGGACACTGAAAGATGAACTCCCCAGGTTGGTAGGTGCCCAATATGCTACTGGAGATCAGTGGGGAAGTAACTCCAGAAAGAATGAAGGGATGGGGCCAAAGCAAAGACAACACGCAGTTGAAAGTGGGACTAGTGATAGAACCACGGTTCAGTGCTGGAGAGAGCAATATTGCATAGGAGCCTGGATTGTTAGGGCCATGAATCAAGGCAAATTGGAAGTGGTCAAACAGGAGATGACAAGAGTGAATATAGACAGTCTAGGAATCAGCAAACTAAAGGAATGGGTGAATTTAACTCAGATGACCATTATATCTACTACTGTGGTCAGGAATCCCTTAGAAGAAATGGAGTAGACGTCATAGTGAACAAAAGAGTGTGAAATGCAGTAGTTGGATGCAATCTCAGAAATGACAGTATGACCTCTGTTTGTTTCCATGGCAAACCATTCAATATCACGGTAATCCAAGTCTATGCCCTGACCAGTAACACTGAATAAGCTGAAGTTGAACAGTTCTATGAAGACCTTAAAGACCTTCTAGAACTAACATGTGAAAAAGATGTCATTTTATAGGGGACTGGAATGTAAATGTAGGAGTCAAGAAACACCGGGAGTAACATGCAAATTTGGCCTTGGAGTACAGAATGAAGCAGGGCAAAGGCTAATGGAGTTCTGCCAAGAGGATGTATTTGCCATAGCAAACACCCTCTTCCAACAACACAAGAGAAGACTCTACACATGGACATCACCAGATGGTTGGAACCAAAATCAAATTGATTATATTATTTGCAGTGAAAATGGAGAAACTCTATATAGTCAGCAAAAATGGGAGCTGACAGTGGTTCAGATCATGAACTCCTTATTGCCAAATTCAGACTGAAATTGAGGAAAGTGGAGAAAAGCACTAGACCATTCAGGTATGACCTAAGTCAAATCCTTTAGGACTATACAGTGGAAGTTAGAAATAGATTTAAGGGATGAGATCTAATAGACAGAGTGCCTGATGAACTATGGACGGAGGTTAATGACATTGTACAGGAGACAGGAATCAAGACTACCCCCAAGAAAAAGAAATGCAAAAAACCAAAATGGCTGTCTGAGGAGGCCTTACAGATAGCTGTGAAAAGAAGGGAAGCCAAAAAGCAAAGGAGAAAAGCAAAGATATACTCATTTGAATGCAGAGTTCCAAAGAATAGCAGGGAAAGATAAGAAAGCCTTCCTCTGTGATCAATGCAAAGAAGTAGAGGAAAACAATAGAATGGGAAAGACTAGAAATCTCTTCAGGAAAATTAGAGATACCAAGGGAATATTTCATGCAAACATGAGTTCAATAAAGGACAGAAATGGTATGGACCTAACAGAAGCAGAAGATATGAAGAAGAGGTGGCAAGAATACACAGAAGAACTGTACAAAAAAGATCTTCTTGACCCAGATAATCACAATGGGGTGATCACTCACCTAGATCCAGACATCCTGGAATGTGAAGTCAAATGGGCCTTAGGAAACATCATTATGAACAAAGCTAATGGAGGTGATGGAATTCCAGTTGAGCTATTTCAAATATTAAAAGATGATGCTGTGAAAATGCTGCGTTGAAAATGCCAGCAAATTTGGAAAACTCAGCAGTGGCCACAGGACTGGAAAAGTTCAGTTTTCATTCAAATCCCAAAGAAAGGCAGTGCCAAAAAATGCTCAAACTACGGCACAACTCCACTCATCTCACACGCTGGTAAAGTAATGCTTAAAATTCTCCAAGCCAGGCTTCAGCCTTACGTGAACAATGAACTTCCAGATGATCAAGCTGGTTTTAGAGAAGGCAGAGGAACCAGAAATCGTATTGCCAACATCCGATGGATTATCAAAAAAGCAAGAAATTCCAGAAAAACACCTACTTCTGCTTTACTGGCTATACCAAAGCCTTTGACTGTGTGGATCACAATAAAATGTGGAAAATTCTTAAAGAGATGGGAATACCAGACCTCCTGACCTGCATCTTGAGAAACCTGTATGCAGGTCAGGAAGCAACAGTTAGGACTGGACACAAAACAACAGACTGGTTCCAAACAGGAAAGGAGTATGTCAGGCTGTATATTGTCACCTTGCTTATTTACCTTATATGCAGTGTGCATCACGAAAATGCTGGGCTGGAGTAAGAACAGGCTGGAATCAAGATTGCTGAGAGAAATATCCATAGTCTCAGATATGCAGACAATACCACCCTATTGCAGAAAGTGAAGAAGAATAAAGAACCTCTTGATGAAGGTGAAAGAGGAGAGTTAAAAGTTGACTTAAAACTCAACATTTAGAAAACTAAGATCATGGCCCCAGTCCCATCACTTCGTGGCCAATAGATGGGGAGACAATGGAGACAGTGGTTGACTTCATTTTTCTGGGATCCAAAATCACTGTGGGTGGTGATTTCAACCATGAAATTAAAAGATGTTTACACCTTGGGAGGAAAGTTGAGACTAATCTAGACAATATATTGAAAAGCAGAGACATTACTATGTCAACAAAGTTCTCTGTAGTCAAGGTTATGGTTTTTTCCAGTGGTCATATATGAATGTGAAAGTTGGACTATAAAGAAAGCTAAGCCCCAAAGGATTGATGCTTTTGAACTGTGGTGTTGGAGATTCTTGAGTGTCCCTTGGACTGCAAGGAGATCCAACCAGTCCATGCTAAAGTAAATCAGTCCTGAATGTTCACTGGAAGGACTGATGCTGAAACTGAAACTCCATTATTCTGGCCACCTGATGCAAAGAGGTCATTCATTTGAAAAGACCCTGATGTTGGGAAAGATTGAGGGCTGAAGGAGAAGGGGATGAGAGAGGATGAGATGGTTGGATGGCATCACCAACTCAATGGACATGAGTATGTGTGGACTCCAGGAGTTGGTGATGGACAGGGAGGCCTTGTGTGCTGCTGTTCATGGGCTCACAAAGAGTTGAACATGACTGAGGAACTGAACTGAACTGAAGTTGTTGAATATAGTTTCAGATTTCTTTCCTTTTTTTATTTTGGTTTTCTTTGGTTTGGTTTTTGATGGGCAGTATTTTTGTTTTTCCTTAGAAGATATTCCACTCTGAATGTAGAGTCATAAGTCTGAATTTTAAAGCCACTTAAGTAATGTGTTGTTACAGATAGCTAGTCAACAACTTGATGCAATTAAATTTATTAGTCTTTGTTCTCAATTTGTTCACTTCAGTCCAGTCCTTCAGCTGTGTCCGTCTCTTTCCAACACCATAGACTGCAGCATGCCAGGCTTCCCTATCCCTCCCCAACTCCCAGAGCTTGCTCAAGCTCATGTCCATCAACTTGGTGATGCTATCCAACTATCTCATCCTCTGTCTTCTGCTTCATGTCTTGCCTTCAATCTTTTCTAATATAAGGGTCTTTTCCCATGAGTCAGCATGTTTAGTATGCAGTCAGTCTCTTTAAAAATCAACCAAGATGTATTAAATTCCTCTCTGTCCCCACTGCACTCCCGATTCTAGGCCAGAAACGCAAAACTGCAGAGACTGAAGGCTGATTCCAGCACATCACTGTGGAGCTATCATTCCCACTGTTTTTTAGGGAAAAAAAATTAATTATTAACATTAAAATCAGTAGATTGTACATAAATATCCAAACTTCTGATTCTCTTGAAATCATGGCCAACTGGCCTGTTTTCTATCATGGATGAAATGGAGGAAAGGCTGCTCCCAGTGGTAAGGCCTGTGCTGCCGAGGTTCCAACATGGCCACCTAGTCCTAGTATCATATCACCTGCTTCTTGGGGCCATAAGTTTGTGAGAACTAGACTTCTAGCTCTCTTAAGATAAAGACTACTTTTGTCTTGATCAACTTTGACTTTGAAGCCTTTAGCCCAGAACCTAGCATACAGTTCTTCCTTGCACAGTTGTTGGATGATATAAAATATCTTCCGGATGCATACGAAATTTCCTCCAATACTGAAACCATACAATTGAAGTACTACTCTGCCATAAATCTTTGACACAGCCTGGCGTCATAGGTGCCCCTGATGTCTGCCATTAGACCCACTACCTAAAGCCAGTTGTATGTCCCTGGGCTGTCCCTGAAGTCTTCACTTTGCTATTTGACAACTTGTCCTCCTAGCAATCTCCTCTCCAATGAAGACAGCAATGCCTATCTCATGAAGTGGCTAGGAAGATGACATGAAGCCATGAACGTCGAGCCTCGTGCCTAGTATCCATTTTCATGATGCTCTTAGCTGTTTCAAGTAGTGAGAGTTCTCCATCTTCTTAGATGTCTGTGAAGATCAGTTTGATTTTCCAGCCAAGCTTCAAGGAAGAGATTATGGTTCAATTCTCTGTATTCTGAAAAGCTTCAAAGGCCACTCATCAAGGACACTGAAGAAGGTAAAGATTTTATCAAGACCTTTGTGGGGTTTTTTTTTCAGATATTTTAGTGGTCTAAAGCAGAAAACTAGGGTAGGTCAGAGCATATATAACTAGGGAATCCTGGTCACCACTACATGCTAAGAACCCAAACTTCCCTGAGTACTTGGAGCCAGGAAAGAAGCATGAAGTGGCTTGTGCTCCTCGGGCTGGTGGCCTTCTCAGAGTGCATAGTCAAGTAAGTATGGGGACTGTATGTTGCATCATATTCTTTTCTCGGATTTTTCTTTTCATCCGATTATTCTTCCACCCATCAGGTTTAGAAGGGAATGGAATATTTCCCTAAGATTCTTAAAGTTCAACCATTACTTTTTGATAAGTAACTTGCTATAGGAACTGTGGATCCCAAGGTCTTGGTGTAGATTTGCATGGTTGCACGATTCTTGGGGCCCAGTCATGTCATGACCTATTGAAAATGCAACTCCTTGCAACTGTTCAGTGCACAGTCTATGCAGATGTCGATGTGGTCCGCTGGAATAGCACTTTTCTAAGGCTATGGTTTTTCCTGTGGTCATGTATGGATGTGAGAGTTGGACTGTGAAGAAAGCTGAGCGCCGAAGAATTGATGCTTTTGAACTGTGGTGTTGGAGAAGACTGTTGAGAGTCCCTTGGACTGCAAGGAGATCCAACCAGTCCATTCTGAAGGAGATCAGCCCTGGGATTTCTTTGGAGGGACTGATGCTAACGCTGAAACTCCAGTACTTTGGCCACCTCATGCGAAGAGTTGACCCATTGGA
>SJYX01015114.1:0-11124 GCA_006410675.1 Oreotragus oreotragus | reverse complement strand
GACCAACCTAGATAGCATATTCAAAAGCAGAGACATTACTTTGCTGACTAAGGTCCGTCTAGTCAAGGCTATGGTTTTTCCAGTAGTCATGTATGGATGTGAGAGTTGGACTGTGAAGAAGGCTGAGTGCTGAAGAACTGATGCTTTTGAACTGTGGTGTTGGAGAAGACTGTTGAGAGTCCCTTGGACTGCAAGGAGATCCAACCAGTCCATTCTGAAGGAGATCAGTCCTGGGATTTCTTTGGAAGGAATGATGCTAAAGCTGAAACTCCAGTACTTTGCCCACCTCATGTGAAGAGTTGACTCATTGGAAAAGACTCTGATGCTGGGAGGGATTGAGGGCAGGAGGAGAAGGGGAAGACCGAGGATGACATGGCTGGGTGGCATCACTGACTCGATGGACGTGAGTCTGAGTGAACTCCGGGAGTTGGTGATGGACAGGGAGGCCTGGCCTGGTGCGATTCATGGGGTCACAAAGAGTCGGACACGACTGAGCGACTGAACTGAACTGAACAGATTTATAATAAGATGGCTGACTGTCCAGGGCTACCTAAGATATAGGAATATCTCAGTACAGATAAATGTCATTTCAAAAACAAGGACGGTCCTGAAAAATTGGGGAAAACTAGTCTTCTTAGGGAGCAGCTACCTAGCAGTGGAGAGAGGTTGCCTGCCGTCTTAAGACGTGAAAACAACTAATAAAAAAGACACGTCAAGTTCTTGGGCACACAGTGGGATGGGGCTATTACAGAGGATCAGGAAGGTGAGGTCCAGAAGTGACCTGAGGACAAGAAGCATAATTGATAGGATTCTGTGTGACACTCTCAGAAAAAAGCTGACCTGTCCTTTGGAGTTTCTGTGGGTAGTCATTTATTTCCTGACCAGGGTCTCAGGGTCTGAGCTGGTTGTAGGAGCAGTGCTGGCAGACACCCTCTCCCAGAGGAGCCCCTTTCTCCCCCTACTATGAGAATCTCCTGCCCCGGGGAATCTCCATCTTCACTTTGTGTGTGACCCATTATTTGTTCCCCACCAGATACAGCTCTCTGGATGTTTCTCATTGTTTTCTCAGTCTTCATTCACTCATTGAACAGACAAGCATTGGGCATCCACTGTGTGCCAGGCACTTCAGGGAGGCAAGGAGAATAAAACTCGCCCTCACATCTAAGAAGGCAGATGTACATGAAGTGACTTGCCCACATAGTGAATTGTGACTTTGGTACATGCTACACATGAGGAGGAAAAAGCAATGGCAACCCACTCCAGTACTCTTGCCTGGAAAATCCCAGGAACGGTGGAGCCTGGTGGGCTGCCCTGTATGTGGTCGCACAGAGTCGGACACGACTGAAGTGAGGTAGCCGCAGCAGCAGACATGAGGAAGGGTCTACAGAGATTGACCAAGACAGGAGACTGATAAACACCGGGGGAAAGACTTCCCAAAAACGATACGATTAAGGTGGAATCTGGAGGATGAGAAGAAATTTGCTAGTCAAAGTGGAGTGGAGTCTTCTAGGAANGGAATCAATAAGGCCTGTCTCTTATACACATCCAGATGTGTATAAGAGACAGGATAAACACCGGGGGAAAGACTTCCCAAAAACGATACGATTAAGGTGGAATCTGGAGGATGAGAAGAAATTTGCTAGTCAAAGTGGAGTGGAGTCTTCTAGGAAGGAAGACCAGCTTGTGTCAAGGTACAAAAGATTGTAGTGTTTTCAGTATTGCATTCAAGGATGTCAAGAAAGGTGCTGTGTCGAGAGCAAAGGAAAAGAGGGCAAGAGAAGAAGGGCTGTTTAGGAGACAGTCGGGAAGGGGAAAACTCTGGGGAGAATCAGAGTGACCTTGATGCCCTCTTTCTTCCATTGTCTCTCAGCATCTCCATGAAAAGAACGGTTATTGCTTGTTCTGACGGCTGTGAGGCCCTTGTGGACACCGGCACATCATATATCGAAGGCCCAGGAAGACTTGTCAATAACATACAGAGGCTCATCCGCGCCAGGCCATTCGGTTCCAAGGTGAAAGGTCATGCCCCAGGGTCACTCCCAGTCTCCACACACAACAAGGATCTCCAAGGCCAACCTCTCACCCTCTCTCTCTAACAGCACTACGTTTCATGTTTTGCCATCAAATACCTGCCCTCTATTGTCTTCACCATCAATGGCATCAAGTACCCATTGACAGCTCGAGCCTACATTCTTAAGGTGAGGGGACAATACTGAGGGTTGGTTCTCAAACTGGAGCCTGCAGGAACCCTTGGGCTGCTGCTGGGAGGCGGGCGCCCTCTGGAGGTCATGTCACACCATTGCAGATGCTGCTGAGCCCTGTGGCTGAGCCAGTACCTTCCACAAAACCAAACACTTGAGAGTAAAGGGCTGTGTGGGACACTGACCTTCCTGAAATAAATGTGGAGATACCACACCATATGGCATGGTGGGAGTCAAGCAGAGGGGAAAACTGAGGTCCTCAGTCCTCAAAGAGCTTCAATTCAATCTGAACCCTTAGGTGCATGAACATGAAATTCAGCACTAGCAGTCCCTGAAATAGGCCATGTTACAAGGAGAATGGCCTGGGGCAGTCCCATTGTGATGTCCCAGCATATGTTAACAGTCTCCCTTCTTTTCTCAAAGTTTTCCTTACTTGGATGATAAATTATATGGTCAGCCTAGTTCTCGGCTGCATCTTCCCCCTTGCTCTGGCCAGGTGCCTTCTTTGTGAGTTGGGGTACCTGACCCCTCTGTGGGGAGGTTGGATACTAAGGTGAATAAAGGGTACCCAGTGAATGCTCAGCCCTGGCACAGGGTGGAAGCTTAATATCAGCTCCCAGCGAGGGTTCAGAGCAGGCTAATGGGCTCAAAGAAGGCTTTGAGGAAGAGAGGGAATTTCAGGAATTCCAAAACCACAGACTCATTGAGCCATATGGAAGGTTGCTGCGTTCTAGGCCAAACTGCACTGGATTCCATGCAAATGGCATCTCAAGGTGGTCTGCACTGGGGCACTGGGGACTTACTAGGGTTGATGAGGGCTATGGACTGACCAGTGGGGATGGGGAACTAGAGTATGTTATCCACCCAAGCCTGGAGAGGCCACGGAGGGTGAGTGTGGGCTGAAGGAGGCTTCTCAGAGTTCCTGAGTTAAGTCTTCAAGAATGTGTTGTGGACACTGCTCTATTTAAGATGGATAACCAAGAATGAGCTAATTTGTAGCACAGGGAACTCCGCTCAGTTATATGACAGCCTAGATGGGAGGGGTATCTTTGGGACCAGGATACCTGGATACATACGGTTGAGTCCCTTTACTGTCCACCTGAAACTCAGAATATTGTTAATCAACTATACTCCAACACAAAATACAGTTTTCTAATAAAGTACAGATTGTGGGGATGCAAGAGGAGAACCAGCATTCTCTGCAGAGAAAACAAGGAGCAGGAGTCAGAAGGAAAGAAACAGGGAGTGAGNGGTTGAGTCCCTTTACTGTCCACCTGAAACTCAGAATATTGTTAATCAACTATACTCCAACACAAAATACAGTTTTCTAATAAAGTACAGATTGTGGGGATGCAAGAGGAGAACCAGCATTCTCTGCAGAGAAAACAAGGAGCAGGAGTCAGAAGGAAAGAAACAGGGAGTGAGGAGAGCTATGGACACACTTGTTCTTTTCTGAATAATTATATTGAAGTGTCACTAATCTTCAGTGTTGCATTAAGTTCTGCTCACAACAATGTCACTCAGTTATACATATAAAAAATATATATTTTTTGTTATCTTTTTCATGTGGTTTATCACTGAATATTGCATATAGTTTCTTACGCTCTGCAGTAGGGTTTTGCTGTTTTTCATTCCTCTGTTTCCCCAACTCCCAGTCCTCCACTCACCGCACCCTTTCTCATGACAACCTCATGTCTTGCCCCTCTTTGGTTTTGAATGAAATCTCATAACCCCTGCTCCTGAGAAAACACCTTGATACTTACCAAAAGTGGGAAATGAAACAAAGAATTATGCTGGGTCTGGATATTGGGGGGGATTCACTGGTAAGGGCTCATGCTGACTGGTGTGTATCTCTGCCTCCCCCAGAATTCTAGCGGCAGCTGCTATTCCACCTTTAAAGAGAACACAGTGAGGACATCTAGAGAGACCTGGATCCTGGGTGACGTCTTCCTGAGGCGGTATTTCTCAGTCTTTGATCGAGGAAATGACAGGATTGGCTTGGCACAGGCAGTGTAAATGTTGAGAGTGGTTCAGGAATCAGTAAGGCTTCTCCTAACACACACTCACTCACACTTTGGGCACTGCTACCCAGGATGCTGGTGAACTGTGTTTGGTGGTCTGTACACCCTATTCTCAGGAAAGAATAAAGGGTTTCACGCTTAATGGTGCTGAAACAAATGTTGCCTCTGTTTGTGTCTGGGAGTGAAGGATCTAGAACCAAGTCTGAATCAAAATTGAGAGGAGACCTACTCCAACTGGCTTCAAGGAAAAGGGAGACTCATTGAAATGATTCTGGGAATCCAGGACACAAGACTCAGAGCAAATACAATGATCTCAGTGAATGGACCCAAGAAATCAGAAGTCATCAATTCTGTCTCAATTCTGTTTGGTCTTCTTTGATGGTCTGAGCCTGGCAGCTTTCTGCTTTAAGGCTTCTACAACTAGTGAGGGAGTTCAAGCTACCTGTCCTAGGGTTTTAAATCCCGAAGGCATCACCTAGTAAGGAAAGAAGTTTGCAGACATCAGAGTTCAAGGGTGTTCTCTGAATGACCCACCACAGATCACATGTACAGCCCCAGATCTGCCATTCTGGCAGGGAAATGGGGTCTTATGACTGGCTTTACATGGTGTTTGGCCCTGACACAGCAGCACACATGATTGTCAGTTTCCTTCAGAACTACATGACTGAAGTTGGGGAGAGGCAGCCCCAAGGATAGCGACCGGCAGATGGTCTGGGCCATGGAAGAGTTTGTGATAACCCACCAACTCCACAACCTCCTCATTCAGAGGAATTATAAGGGGTAATGAAATAGACTCTCGTCATCCCATCTCAGATGATCTTATCACTGGGCTTCTCCTCCAGGGGATTTTGGGTGAGGTACTACATGCAGAGCTGGTTCCATCTTGTTCCCACACCCCAGTCACCAGCTCTATGCCACATATGCCTGCTCTGTCCTTTCCAGTTCTACTTGGTAAGGGGTGGCCCCAGTGGATCCCTGAGCCATCCCCCTCCTCCAGGGCCCAGAATGCCCCTTTTTTGGCCTCCAGTGCTGCTAGGGAGAATGCAATGCATGTATCGGGGGACCCAGGGTACACAGAGCCTTCAGCCTTTCTGAGCTTCCTCCAGGTGTGGAGCTACAAACTATTTGCTTGGAGCTGCCATGGTTAGGCACTTTTGCAGTGGAACCATCCATTCTTTCCACCTGGAGACCCTCAGTATATGCCTCAGCTGAGTCAGCAGGGGTCACAGGTGATTTCCTTTCAGATTGACTGGTTTGATCTTCTTGTTGTATGAGGGACTCTCAAGAACCTTCTCAAGCACCACAGTCCAAAAGCTCAATTCATTGGCATTCACCTGTTCTTGTGGTCCAGCCTGCACATCTGTACATGATTAGTGGAATAATCATAGCTTTGACGCTACAGACCTCTGTAGCAAAGTCAGTCTCTACTTTTTAATACACTGTGCAGGTTTTTCATAGCCTTTCTTCCTTCCAAGGAGCAAGTGTCTTTTAATTTTNCATTCACCTGTTCTTGTGGTCCAGCCTGCACATCTGTACATGATTAGTGGAATAATCATAGCTTTGACGCTACAGACCTCTGTAGCAAAGTCAGTCTCTACTTTTTAATACACTGTGCAGGTTTTTCATAGCCTTTCTTCCTTCCAAGGAGCAAGTGTCTTTTAATTTTGTGGCTGCTGTCAAAGTCCACAGTGGTTTTGGAGCCCAAGAAAATAAAATCTGCCACTGTTTCCACTTTTCCTTTATCCATATGTCATGATGTGGTGGGATCGGATGCCACGAATGTTGAATATATTTTTTCTGAATAGTTCTTTGAATGTTGAGTTTTAAGCCAGTTTTTGCATCTCCTCTCCTCTCCAAGAGGCTCTTTAGATCTTCTTTGCTTTCTGCCATTAGGGCAGTGTCATCTTCATATTTGTGGATGTCGATATTTCTCCCAGCAATCTTTATTCCAGCTTGGGATTTATGCAGTCCAGCATATCAAATGATGTATCCTATATAGAAGTTAAATAACCAGAGTGAGAATGTACACCTTGTCACGCTTCTTTCTCAGTTTTAAATCTTTCCGTTGTTCTGTGTCTGATTCTAACTGCCGCTATTTGACCTACATACAGACTTTTCAAGGGACAGGTAAGGTGATCTTGTACTCCCATTTCCTTAAGAATTTTCCACAGTTTGTTGTGGTCCACACAGTGAAAGGCCTTAGCATAGTCAGTGAAGCAGACGGAAATGTTTTCTGGGATTCCCTTGCTCTCTCTATGATCCAATGGATGTTGCCAATTGGATCTCTGGTTCCTACAAACCAGTTTGTACATCTGGAAGTTCTCAGTTCATGTAGCATTGAAGCTTAGCTTGAAGGATTTTGAGTATTACCTTGCTAGAAAGTGAGATGAGTGCAATTGCAGGATAGGTTGAACATTCTTTGGAATTGCCTTTCTTTTGGATTGGAATGAAAACTGACTTTTTCCAGCACTGTGTCCACTGCTGAGTTTTCCAAATTTGCTGACATATTGAATGCAGCACTTTAACAGCCTCATTCTTTAGGATTTTTAAATAGCTCAGCTGGAATTCCATCACCTCTACTATCATTGTTTTTAGTGATGCTTCCTAAGGCCCACTTGACTTCATACTCCAGTATATCTGGCTTTACATGAGTGACCCAAGCATCATCCCTATCCTGATCTTTATGACTGTTTTTGTACAGTTCTTCTGTGCATTCTTGCTACCTCTTCTTAATCTCATCTGCTTCTGTTAGGTCTTTGACTTTTCTGCCCTTTATTGTGCCCTCTTTGCATGAAGTGTTCCTCTGGTAGCTCCAATTTCCCTGAAGCCATCTACACTCTTTACAGTTCTATTATTTTCCTCTAATCCTTGCAGTGTTCACTTATGAAGACTTTCTTATATCCCCTTGCTATTCTCTGGAAGTCTGCGTTCCATTGAGTATATCTTTCCCTTCCTCCTTTGCCTTTCACTTCTCTTATTTTCTCAGCTGTTTTTAAGGCCTCCTCAGGCGACCCCTTTTCCTTCTCACAGTTGTTTTTCTTGAGGATGGTTTTGGTGACCAGTTCCTGTACATTGTTACAAACCTCTATCCATAGTTCTTCAGGCTTCCAGACCTAATCCCTTGAATCTATTTTTCATCTCCTCTATAAAATCACAAGGGCTTTTATTTAGGTCATAGCTGAATGTTCTACTGATTTTCCTTTCTTCAGTTTAAGCCTGAATACTGCTTGCTTCTGCCTAAGCATTGTTGCCAGATCACCACCCACCACTCCCAAGCCTTTGACTGTGTGGATCACAATAAAATGTGGAAAATTCTGAAAGAGATGGGAATACCAGACCAGTGGACCTCCCTCTTGAGAAACCTATATGCAGATCAGGAATCAACAGTTAGAACTGGACATGTAACAACAGACTGGTTCCAAATAGGAAAGGAGTATGTCTTGGCTGTATATCGTCACCCTGCTTATTTAACTTATATGCCGAGTACATCATGAAAACACTGTGCTGGAGGAAGCACAGGCTGGAATGAAGATTGCCAGGAGAAATTTCAATAACCTCAGATATGCAGATGACACCACCCTTATGGCAGAAAGTGAAGAACTAAAGAACCTCTTGATAAAGGTGAAAGAGGAGAGTAAAAAAGTTGGCTTAAAGCTCAACATTTTGAAAACTAAGATCATGGCATCCAATCCCATCACTTTATGACCAATAGATGGGGAAACAGTGGAGACAGTGTTTGATTTCATTTTTCTGGGCTCAAAAATCACTGCAGATGTTGATTGCAGCCATGAAATTAAAGCACACTTAACAGCTTGGAAGGCAAGTTGTGACCAACCTAGAAAGCACANCAACATTTTGAAAACTAAGATCATGGCATCCAATCCCATCACTTTATGACCAATAGATGGGGAAACAGTGGAGACAGTGTTTGATTTCATTTTTCTGGGCTCAAAAATCACTGCAGATGTTGATTGCAGCCATGAAATTAAAGCACACTTAACAGCTTGGAAGGCAAGTTGTGACCAACCTAGAAAGCACATTGAAAAGCAGAGACATTACTATGTCAACAAAGGTCCATGTAGTCAAGGCTATGGTTTTTCCAGTGGTCATGTATGGATATGAGAGGCTATAAAGAAAGCTGAGCCCCGAAGAATCGATGCTTTTGAACTGTGGTGTTGGAGAAGACTCTTGAGCATCCCTTGGACTTCAAGGAGATCCAACCAGTCCATTCTAAAGGAAATCATTCCTGAATGTTCACTGGAAGGACTGACTCTGAACCTGAAGCTCCAATGCTTTGGCCAACTGATGTAAAGAACAAACTCATTAGGAAAGACCCTGTTGCTGGGAAAAATTGAAGGCAGGAGGGGAAGAGGATGACAGAGGATGAGATGGTTGGATGGCATCACTGAGTTGATGGAGTTGAGTTTGAGCAAGCTCCTGGAGTTGGTGAAGGACAGGGAGGCCTGGCATGCTATAGTCCATGGGGTTGCAAAGTGTAGGACATGACTGAGTGACTGAACTGAATTGAACATACCCCATAGCAAATACTATTTGTAATTGGCAAGTTTCTCCAGCAAAACTGGGGCACCTTAAGGGCCCCAACGCTTATCCCCAATCAAGTCTGCACCCATGCACAGAAGTAAGCGTCTAGCATTCACAAGGCATTTAGTGAGTTCTGATTGCAGGGGGACCTCCATTTTGGTAGACATAGAGGAGCAAAAGACACATTTATCCTCCTGTCTCAAACAACTCCAAAATAGACAAGAGAAATGAAAGAGCAGTTTTTTATGTCAAACATCTGGCAGCAGAGAATGGATTCCTGGGAGGGGGGTGGGGAGCAAGCAAGGTGAGTTCTACAATTGCCCCAACTCTAGAAATAGTTTCCAACACATACATGGAGGGGATATCTAGACAGAGACAGTCTCCCCAAGAATAGAGACTTGAGACTCTAGACAGTTAAGAGTTCACAGGAGAAAGCTACCCAGATAGCACTGTGGGAAGGTACAGATGATACCCCTCCAGTTTTCAGTGGAGAGTTGACAGTACTGGTCAGAATTATAGGGAACAACCCTTGAGCCTCAAATTGAGCCAAGTCTAATTGTGTCCTCACCCACCATAGTGGAAATTATTCATAATTCCCATGACATCAGTACGGCCTTGAAGACAATATTGCCTTGCTAGTGGGGAATAATAAACCTGGTCTTAAGGCTGGTCTCATCTCAGCTTAAAAAACTGAACAGCAAGCCTTCAAAAAGTACAGCTGTTTCCAAGAAATTAACAGTGTTTGCAAACAGTGCCAGGAATAATTTATAATAATTTAAAAAATCCAGCATCCAAAGGGTAAAAATGGCCACATTCAACATCCAATTTAAAATTTCCATATAAATTGTGAATTTGTCCTAGTTCCTTCACAATATTGTAAAGTAATTATCCTCTAATTAAGATATATACATTTAAAAAGAAAATTTCCAAATGTTCAAAGAAGCAAGAAAATATCCAAAATGAGGGAAAAATCAATCAGTAAAAACATGCTCAATCACAACAAACAAATCTGGATGATATTTGCCGAGTCTTTCACATACACCAGTGAAAAATTGTTTCCTCCTCTTTTGTACTTCTGGCTCTTTTCAACCAACCATGGCTCTTGTGCCACGTCCTGGAATCGTGGTCCTTTTTCACTTGCAGTGATGTCCTAGTTCCTTCAGTATATTGTAAAGTAATTATCCTCAAATTAAGATAAATAAATTTAAAAAGAAAACAATTCTGAATGTGCAAAGAAGCAAGAAAATATCCATAATCATGGAAAAATCAATGAGTAAAAACACATTTAAAAATATACATTAGATAATTAGCAGGGAAGGGCATTAAAATGCTTACTACAACAATAATCCTTATATTCATGAAGCTGAAGAGTATTGAGCATGTTAACTAGATACATGGAAAATAGGACTGGAAAGAAAGTGGGAAAAAATTAATTGTCCATCACAGAACTTTAAACAACTTTAAGAATACTAAAATATATGCAGATGGAATCCAACAGGAAATTAAAGACAGGAGAATAGAGAAAATAACTTCATAATTACTGGCTGAAAATTTTCCAGATATGACGAAAGCTTTAAACCCATAAACACAGAAGCACATTTAACTCAAGGACAAGAAGTATGACAGCTATACAAAGGCACATCATAATTCATTGCTTAAAACAATCAACCAAAGAAATATAACCAGAAGGAAAAACAGACCCAGCAGAACAAAAAATGGGAATGACAGCAGATTAGGCACTGTCTCTTATACACATCTAGATGTGTATAAGAGACAGGACATATTGAATGCAGCACTTTAACAGCCTCATTCTTTAGGATTTTTAAATAGCTCAGCTGGAATTCCATCACCTCTCCTATCATTGTTTCCAGTGATGCTTCCCAAGCCCACTTGACTTCATGCTCCACTATATCAAGCTTTACATGAGTGACACAAGCATCATCACTATCCTGGTCTTTATGACCATTCTTGTACAGTTCTGTGCATTCTTGCCACCTCTTCTTAATCTGATCTGCTTCTATTAAGTCTTTGACGTTGCTGTCCTTTATTGTGCCCATCCTTGCATGAAGTGTTCCTCTGGTAGCTCCAATTTTCCTGAAGTGATCTATACTCTTTACAATTCTATTATTTTCCTTTAATTCTTGCAATGTTCACTTATTTTTTTTAATTTTTATTTTTACTTTATTTTACTTTATAGTACTGTATTGGTTTTGGCATACATTGACATGAATCTGTCACGGGTGTACATGAACTCCCAAACATGACCTCCCCCTCCCACCTCCCACCCCACATCATCCCTCTGGATCATCCCCATACACCAGCCCCAAGCATCCTGCATCGAACATAGACTGGCAATTCAT